>JBBPCY010048579.1:0-13113 GCA_037974405.1 Brachyalestes nurse
GTGGGTGTGTGGTAGGGACAGGAGTTGTAGAGTCTGCTGGGTGGGGGTGTGGTAGGGACAGGAGTTATAGAGTCTGATGGGTGTGTGTGGTAGCGACAGGAGTTATAGAGTCTGATGGGTGTGTGTGGTAGCGACAGGAGTTATAGAGTCTGAGGGGTGGGTGTGTGACAGGGGGAGGAGAGACTGTAGCAGAGAAGAGAACTCAAAACCTCTGGCTGGAGTTCTGGATGGCTTCTACTTGAACTAGAAAGCCAGACCCCCTTGATGCACAGATGGAGCACAGAGGAACAGGGAGGAGATGCTGGTGGTGTGAAGACTTTGTCATGGGAAGCACCAAGTAGAGATGGAAATTTACAGCACGTTAGATTGGAAGGAGGAGGAGCTCCATACATGGTCTTCCTCTCAAACTTTAGTTATTTCATGTCATCCATTTGGTCCAACAGTTTATAACAATGTACTGTTGTACTAATGTACATTACCTACAGCAGAGTCATAAAAATGAGACTTTTGGCTGCTCTGAAGACTGGTGTTGATGAAACATGGGCTGACTATGTGGGATGCAGTTTTAAAGATAAGACTTGGAGACATGTGGGGTGCTTTTTCCACCTCAGACATGAGGAAGTGCTTAATAGGCAAAGTTTGGTTCGGGAGGAATTCGTTCCTGAAACAGCTGCTCAGGGTCAGCTTTTTAAAGTAAAGTAATCTCTCGCTGATGGAAGGCCAGGCTGTTTTGCAGGCAGTGGCTTTAACAGCAGAATGCCTTTGGTGAAGCTGAGGTTACAGATCATGAAACGAGAACCCAACGTGGAACTGGTTACGTTTGGTTCAGTGTGTTCTCTATAACTGTTATTTTTGCTTGTGTTAAACTGAAAGACAAGAAGACTGTTTAACAGAAGACCACAGTCTTCCACTATCAAACTCTGGAAATAGTTTGTAAAAAGTTTGGAAATCCACTCAAACTCTGGAAATAGTTTGGAAATAGTTTGGAAATAGTTTGTAAATGTTTCTGAGCAACATCTGGTTGACCCTTTATGCAAGGAAATCCACTTTCAATGCCTTATTAATATAATAATAAGAAGAAGAAGAAGAAAAAGAAGAAGAGGAAAGAAAAATAAATTGACAAAAAATACTGTAAATAAATATTTACATTAAACCACTTTGCAATTAATAACTTCTTGTACCCCAAATATTGAATGACGCACTAAATCTTGTGATAATGAGTCATCGTTATTATTGTTGTTATTGTTATTGTCAGGATGTTATATATAAAGTAACACATTGTTATCACTGTTTAGTGATCGTATGTGTCTTTTTAAGCACGGTACACAGTGAATTAGTTTGGTTTATTTGTTGAGTGTCTCTGGATTCTATTTCCTGACCTTTCGCTCTTTGTTTTCCAAGTTCCTCATGGGCCCTTCGGCTTGGTATTTGAGTGAAATTCCTTTAAGAACACTGAACAGTTTCTATGATGTTCTCCTCTTTTCCTCTAGGTTTCCCCCTCTCTCTCTCTCTCTCAGTTTGGGTGCAGCTCTAACATTTTGTTTTGACACTTTGTTCAGTCTTTATCTGGGTTTAGTGAAGGGGTAAAAAAACACAACAGAAAAACAAACTGCCAGGGTTTGACAGCAGTGGGCTGTGGGTTGAGATGTTTTTTCCCTCAAAGCCTCTTAACGCGCCTCTCCTAATCCTGCTGTGGCGCTCGTCTGCTGGAGCCTGCTGTTTGTGTGGGGAATAAATGGATATGAAGTGCATCTTGCTGCGATTTAACTCCCTGACCCACTGAACTCCAGCCCTAACCTGTCCCTGAGGCTTAGCCTGCAGCGGCCTGTCTTCTGTCTCAGTGCTCATCCCAGCACTCCCTGTGGGCCAAATCTGTGCTCAGTCTTAGCTGAAGGAGTCAAAAATCACACCTATTGTGAAGTGTTGCTTGTTTTCCGAGATGTTTTGGTGTCCCTGGCTTTCATTCTTTTTAGTAAAACAGTTTGGTAACACTTTATTGCAGGGCAGTGTTTATAAGGCTACATTATATCTACATAAGCCTTTCATAGCAGCTGGCATAGAAATAAACATTTACAAAGGCTTACTCCAAAAAGTATCAGTTTTTTGGTGTGGAGTGACATAAAACCTGACAAAAGCAGCCTTTTTGAAAACTCAAACTTGGTCGATGTTTATGTCTGGTTATGTCAGTTATCATGAAAAGACTATTTACATATAATGTAGCTTTATGAATACTGCTCTTCAGTGAAGTGTTACCAGCTTTGTAGTAGAGCATATTTGTGTCTAGATAGGTGGCTTCACTGTGCTTATTTAGGGTGCCTCTTATTTCATGATATTAAATTTGCAAGTCCACTTAAAGTTCCCTTATAAAATGTATATTTGAATACTTTTGCCACCACGTTGAAATTTCACATTAAGTGTCCATAATAACTGTTTTACAATGTTTCACAACAGTGTAACTACTGGTGATGTGTTTACTGCTACAGCTGGATTACAGTAGTGCAGATTATGTAACACAATATAAGTTTTTTAGCAATTTCCTCTGGGAGCAAGAAGCCTTTCTGATTCTGTATGTAATTACATGTAATTATGTAGGACATTCTTTGTAATTGTAATTTGTATGAATAAAACCTGCCATAATCCATCTTTAAGAGTGACTATCAGTAATTGCATGGATTGTTATTGTATTACTATGTATTAGGTACTTTTTTCTAAAAAGGAAAAGTTAAACATGTGTTTGTTTATATTTTTTTAATAATAATTAAAATTACAGAGTTGAAAGACATTAGTCGTGTAAAGTGGATATTAACACTGGATGTATTTAAACTGTATGGGTGAGGTGTTTGGATGGATGCACACATGTTGGACTGAGGACCCACAATAAGACACAGTGTACCCACCAAACCAGACACAACTACATTCAGCTACATACTTAATAACCAGTGGTTGAATCTTGAATCAGCACTTTGAAGCTTTTTTTAACAATTTCATAATTGAATAAGACAGGATAGAATACAGCAGGGTCCCCTACTGCATTAACTGGCTGCTAGTTAGTCTTGCATCTTGCTGTTTTACTCTGCAGTCAATGACCAAATGATCACAGTGAGAGCTGCTAGTCTCCTGGGTCCCATCATGATTTCACAACAAGAGTGCCTGGGCACCACCATGAGACATTTTTGGGCTAAATTACTTGTAACTGGACAAATATGAAGGCCCTCCATGGTCTAGATGAAATCAGTTAAACCCTAAACCCTAAATACACACAAACTGCTCTTATGTTTAATTCAGCTGTAAAAGAGTAATAATCTTACAGGGCGTTTTCTCAGTTTTTTGTTCATTTTGTTACATTAAAGGGAACATGGTGTTTAAATCTGAAATATGGATGGTAGATGTTTCATGTTCTATAACAACATGGAATCATTTGACTATTAGGATGTACTTTTAAAAATATCAGTGAATCATTTACGCTTGAGAATCATAGTTATGAACCACTTTGTGTTTGGAGATTTACGCCACACACTCCGAGCAGTTCTGCCTGATAGCAGTGATGTTAACCAGCCTGTGTCATTGCTTTAAGCTTGTTTTGAGTAGAGTTGCTGGTGTCTGTACTGTACATTGCCAGTTCATATCACAGTTTTACACGTGGCTCTATTACCAATTAGCCCAGAAGTTGCAATATCGGTTCAGTTTTCTACTCATTGCATCATGTTTATGTCGAGCCATTGAAGCCCACTCTGTTCTAAGCTAATTATCCAGCTGGCTCGCATATGAAGCTGTAGGCCGATACTTAGCTCTGAAGGGAAGTTATAGGCCGCGTGAGAGCCAAGCGCGCACTCTGGCGAAGCTATAGGCCGCAGAGCAGAGCCACACTTTTCCTGCCGCCGTTTTTTCGTGTCTCTCGCTCGCCCACACACTTAACACGCTCATTTTTAGAAAGCAAAACAGCCCAGAATATGAATCAAATGTGGCACCCTGTAATCCCAGGGTGGATAAATTTGAAATCCTCAGAGAAATGTTGTGTTCTTTTCACAGAGGCCAGATGGCTGTGGGAGCTTTAGCACTGTATCACTGACGAGTCTGTCAGGGAGAGAGCGTGTCTCTACCTTGCCCTCGCTTACCCACTCCATTACTTTCCCATTACTTCATGTTTCAGAACTGCCTCAGACTCTTTAAATGTACTTATTTTGAACTGTGTTCTGTGTTCCGATGTTCCTGGGCCTTTTCAGGTGTTTTAGCAGTAGTTTTGTCTGGAGGTTGTGTTATTTTAGCTTCCCTTCATACAGTTTCATATTTGGTTGTTCAGTCTTGGTTAAATGTAGCCCCCTGCTGCCATTATTTTCTATCTGTCCATTGTGTCTATATGAACTAGACAATCATTGTAAAGTTTAGAATCACCACTCAAAGGTTTGCAGTTACTGTTTTCAATATAAATATGTAAATGCATATAAACCCATTTAAAAAGGATTCAGACTGCAGCCCAAATCCAATTTTCTGCCAGAATCTGATTTTGTTTGGTCGTTCACATTGTCTTTTTTAATGTGTTCTGCATCTTTCATCAGTCTGAACAGATTGCAGACCATAACTGAGCCACATGCACAATCCAGCATGCTCATCCAACACAGCTGTCCTTTATCCCCACTTATGAGTAGCCTTTTTCTGGGGCCCATCATGGCCATTCCACCGGCAGAATGGGAAAAAGACCCAGATATTTAATAATTCATTTTTCTTGATTTTCTGCAAAATGTATTCCACCCACTATCTAGGACTCCCCAAATCACACAATATCACCAGCCCTGGGAGGGCGAAGGCTGGTATGTGCTGCCTACGAGTCATGTGGCACTGGACAGCTTCACATCATTCGAGGAGAGCACTGACGACTAATTCTGATGGACCAGTTATGTCAGCTAACAGATGGTGAAGGGAAGAAGGAGAGCTACCCACCCAGAGAGAGCCACGCCGGTTGTGCTCTCTTGGACTTCTGACCACAGATGCAACACCACTGATGATCGAACTTCCAATCTCCTGATGATATTGCCAACATGTAGACAGTTGTGCAACCTGGATGTTTTATTATGACCACCAAAAAGCATCTTTGTTCTAGATTTAAATTCTATTACAACTACTAGTACAATATTTTATTGCATTGTTTATTTTATTGTATTATAAATATATTCATTATATTTTTTATAATCAATACAATACAATAAAATATTTTTTCCCCATAACTCAGTCATTCCTTGCTCCCTTTGTGTAAGCTGTTGAGAGTCTGTAAGTACTTTCAAATAATGACTTTTGTGTTTCTGTCGCAGTTAAGTATGAACTAGCTTGTTCGTTTCATTTCGTAAGCATGGGATGGGTGGGGGGCGTGGCCTGCAACAGCTTATTTGCATAAAAGGCACAGAGCCCTGAATCGGCTCGTTTTGAAAGGGACTGAAACTGTCAATAATAAACCTGGTGATCTCTTTATGTGTGAGTGATGTTGTGCAAAGAACTTCATGAACATGTTTTGTAGCCCATAGACCTATTATAACTATAAAAAGCGAGTTTTGCATAATATGTCCCCTTTCAAAAAGTAAATGACTTTAAAAAGCTGTTAGTTCATATCATACACAACCTGCACTTTTCTTGCTCATCTTCCATAACAAAAGAAGTGAAATGCAGCCATAGCAACAGGCATTTTGCTGATGCTGCTGTGAAAGGGCTACTCCCAAATCATACAAAATTATGGTGAAGATTAAATGAAGAAAAAAATTGCACAAAATCCTGATGTTTAGACAGAGGCCACATTGCAGAGTATCAGATACAAACAGGATTTAATGTGAAAGTGGAACAAATGAGTTGTTCAGACTGAACGTATTGTCTTGGTGTTCACACTGTCACACAAAACACATTTTTAACACGAACGAAAAGACTGGATTTACAGTGATGCCGGAAGTCTCTCGCCCTCTGGCCAGTCGGGGTAATTCTACAGACATAACAGGCTGGTCAAAACATTTTCACTAGTGAAAAGCACTGCAGATGCCATCATCACATCATTTACAAAACCATACAACATTAAGAATGAACGTCCTATAAAATTATTATCCACAGTGTCCCATATTTGAAAAGTGGCGACCAAATCTTGCAGACCAAATAGCTTTAGTAAATTATATAACTTCTCCTATTATAAATTCTACCTTGTCCAGTTCAGAACATTTTACTCTACATTGAATAGTAATTAGTAGAATGTCAAGTGTTTCACAACTTTTGATTGGTAAAAAAGTAATAAAAAACACTATAAAAAGAAAAAAGAGAAGTACTAGAATATGATTGATTTTGTAAGAATGTTTTAACTGCTGCTAATTTGAAATGTGCTCTATACATTCTGAAATACAGAATCATTGTTATTATTGCTGTTGTTGCTATTATTGTTATTATTATTTATTTATTATTATTATTATAACTTCTGCAGTAGGATCTTTTTACCACGAATGCATGCTCTTGACGTGCCCTCCTGCGCCGGACGAGTCACAGGGTTGGAATGCGGTGACCCTCTTGGGCTGGGATTCCTTGCGGCCCGTTCCCTTTACTGTTTGGGATGGGTGTGTGGAATGTCAGTTGACGTCAGTCCGTGGGCTGAGCGCTCCGCAGGCTGTCACTGGCACGTTTTTGGCTGCTTAGTGTGTGGGTGTCAGGGAGGGAAAGTCAGGACAGAAAGACGTTCTTTTATGGATGACGTTCGGCAGTGGAGATTTAAAAAAAAAAAAAAAAAACATTGACCAAAATGTCGTCATTTGGTTAACTTTGAAAACATATACCTAACTTCATTTGAGGGTGACTCTTTTAGTGGACTGCAGGTCGAGCAGCTGTTTCTGCTTTTTCCATTTGTTCCTCTGCTGGGACATGTTTCCACTGCCTCGCTCTCAAGCCCGGCCTGTTCATAAACAGCTGTGAATGGCAGCAGATTTTGGACTAAAACGGGGGAATGGTTGTAATCCAGTGTTGCAATTGTGGGGTAAAACCCTTCAATTACTCAGAAAGGTTTTCTCAGAATCAGATTAAAGACACCTCTTATCTTACTTTGATATGATTGACACTATGATTAGGAAATGTGCTGAAGCAGAACGCGGGCCTAGTCGGGATTAGAACGCAGTGTAATCCTCCTGTTTAGCACTGGGAAGACATGACAAGCCTCTGAATATAATTGTGTTTGTATGTTTGTGGCTGTCTGTCACTGTGCATTCTATTTCTCCTCCTCCATCACTCCGTTTCATGTCTTTCTGACGGGCATGCTGTGTTTCCCCTGATGGTGTACATGCATATGCATGGGATATGGGTCTGTGTGCGCCTGCACTGGTTTTCATACAGTTTGAAGACAAATGTCCTGTAGGAATATCAAAAATGAACAGGAAAGAAACTGCAATATCTTGGCCCACAGGATGGCCCTACCTTTGAAAAGTGCTCTTATTTTCTCGTGCTGAACAATGGTGTGGTGCTGTTTCTCAGGATTCAGGCTTGGCCCATGAGTTCCAGTGAAGGGGATGTTAATGCTGCAGCATACAAAGACATTTAGACAATTATATGCTTTCAACTTTGTGGCAACAGTTTGGGGAAGGCCCTTTCCTGTTCCAGCATGACTGTGCCCTTGTGCATAAAGAGCAGCCCATAAAGACAAGGTTTGACAAGTTTCGGTGTGGAGGAACTCCAGTGGCCTGCCCAGAGCCCAGACCTCAACACAAATGAACACTTTCAGGATGAACTAGAATGCTGATCGCAAGCCAGACCATGTTTATCATTAGTACCTGACCTCACAAACGTCTTATAATATGTATAAATATAATATGTATATTCATATATTTCAAACACATATGAAACACATCTATAACCCAATTTTCTCAGAAAAACAAGTGTGTGTATGTGTGTGTGCATTAGTGCACCTCTAAGTCCCAGTGGCTGACTGTGTGTGTGTGTAATTGTTCGTCTGGCACACAGCCCTATGCGTTCTCATCCTCCGCTCTTTGAACTGCGCGTCGCCTCCCTCTGTTCTCTGCGGAGAACTTTGAAGCTCAGAGACAGCTGAAGTGTTTGTTTGTGGAGGAAGATGTGCAAGCATACGCAGAAAGAGCCGCCTGCCTCCAGAAACAAGCGGCAGCGCTGAGGAATGGGATTTATTTAAGGCTGCTTTAAAGGCGAGTGTCAGTGCTGGAGCCTCTCTGAAACCTCTTTGTGTGTTCTGTGGAGAGATACATAGTAATGTAGCATGAAAAAAGCACCCGGTGAGCGTCTCATGCGTAAGTACTCAGTCAGCCACGGCAAACAGTGCTCTTGCTTTACGGCAAGGGTCAAAGGGCAACGTTTCTCCCAGTTGGACCTACATGATGGCCCATTTTTCATAGGATTAGATTGTCCCGGGAAGTATAATAGTTCTGCCATTTCAGCGCCTCTTATGGAGAAGTAATCTGGTGTGGTAATTCTCAATTACAGTTTTGAAATGTCAGTGAATTCCTGGAAAATCTGGACTTTTGACTTCTGCTCTTAAGAACTCATCACGGTTGTTACATATTAAGGAGAACATGTGCTCTCTTAAGGGATAGTGCCTTTAAAACAGAGTCTTCAGTGTAAAGTCTCTCAGACGAATGCTGATTCTTCTCACAGGAGGGGTAATGCCTCCGCTCCTTGCTTCAGGCTGTCTGTCTCTGATGCAGTACATTAATGTCTGCTTCACTGTATGGAAAATGTATTCTGGCTATTTACCCGTATTTACAAACTTGAGCATGGCTCAAATGCAGATACACTCTTGGGGGAACCCCGGCCAGGCAGGATTTACTGGACTGTGTGGAGCGTGAAGACGCGCATTACTCCGACCAACTGACCTTTTTATCACTGAGTTGGTTTTCTCCTCAGGGAACATTTACCATGAATCAGAGGGAAATATGAATTAATAAGGCATAGGAATCCTGCCTGCTGGAGTGGTACTTTGGTCTGGAATTATATATCTTACACACATATTACACTTTGATTTAAAGGATCCTCTACATTTTTTAATATTTTATGTTATTTCTGCTGATAGGGTTTGTGTGGGTCCAAGTTAATTTGTACATGTCCATTTACCAACATCTCTTAGAGTTTAGCAGGGTGTGCCTGATTTATGTAAATGACCTCAAACAAACCAACAATAAACAAAAAAAACCCTTTATAAACCGTATAACTTCCATGATACGATTTTATGTAAACAGGTTGGTTTAGTGACATCACAAGCACAATAAATTTGAACTGCTTTCGAAGCATAGTTTCCACATATGGACATAGTGGATGGACATATGGATTAGTGAATGGCATGTTTTGAAACTTTAACAGTGCTTACGTTATGCATCATAGTCTTATTTCAAAACAGTTAGGAAAACACTGGAGTTTTCTAAGGGACCTTTTAAATATTTGGTTCTTGTCTACAGTCTTTTAGAAGACTGTTTAGTAAACATTGGTTTTGTCAAGTTTTCAATAAAAAGATTCATGGGAGTTTGGGGAAGGGGGTCGCAAACACACAATACAGTGACCCCTAAAAACTCTGCCCACCCTCCCAAACCCAGGAATACACACAAAAACATGCCAGGCAACAAGATGTTAATAACTTATGTGCACCTATTTTATGGGTAGGATGTCCTAATGAGGTACAAAAGCCTGATGCAAATTCATAAACAATATTCAGCACCACTTCACCGAATGACAGCATTCATAAAGCTATATAAGAAATCTTTAATGACAACTATCATAAAGCTACATTAACATTTATAAAGGTTTCTTCCGGCGTGCCTCACCTTTTTGTCAGTTTCTCCCCAGAAAATGTAACAAAAATGGAACAGGCCTGGAAATGTCTGTATATGTTAATGTCAGTTGTCAGAAAAGACTTATGTGGATGGCATGTAGCCTTACGAACGCTATCTTACTGTAAAGCGTTATTCGGTGTCCTTTTAGGAAACAACATAAGAATCACACTTTTCTTCACAAAGGCTTATGCTGTTTAACAGACATTGCTGTGCTTTGGTTTGATCCTCATCGGTGGTAACAGAAAGATTGTCTTTGTGCTTGTCCTCTGATTGAAACCTTTATCGTTTCCATGCCTCAAAAGGCGGCGTCTTATCCATGGAACCAGAGAACCACCCTGAACTTATCTGGCCTTGTTCGTGGCTCGTGATTGGCCTGTTTACACCCGGCACGACGAAGCCCCCTGCTTCCGCTGGCGGTCACAGCACCTCTGCCGAAATGCGTTAGGATGAAAGATAATCGAAGTTGTTTATCCACGGAGACTTCATGTTTGTCCGTGTCCTATCCATTATTTACCGTGTCTTCGCTATAGATCTCTGCTGCTCGCTGCCCTGGGGAAATAGGAGCTGTTCTTTGAGTTAGGCCCAGGCTCGACTGATGAGTCTCCATTTATTATCATCAGCATAACATATGAAAGGCGAGGCTGCTCTGATGATGTCTGTGGGCAACGGAAGTGCATTTGTCATGTAATTAATTGTTGCAATTGATTCGCAGCTTTGTGCTTAATGAAAGCTTTACATTATTAGTTGCAGAAAGGGGCTCGAAGGAAAAGGATGATCCGAAGCAAGGCGACTGATTTAGCTGTGAATTCGCGTGTCTGTGTGTGCGTGTCTGTCCTCAGGGACTAATCATGAAAGTCATTGCACTTGCCCGGATCTTGCTCTATAGATCACAGGCAGCCTTTAGAGATGTGTGTATCGATGTGTGGCTTTGTGTGTGTGACTGTAGCGTGTTTGATCTATAGGCAAACTCTACCTTAATAAGTAAATACAAGCAGCAAGCTACACCCTGAGTTACTGTATTGTCTGCACTGCAGCTACGTTCGCCATTGACTTTATTAGAAACATCTACCTTCTCCAGTCTGGCTAGTTTATGAGGCCCACTGTATACAGAAAGGCAAGATCTTCAACTGGAATTAGAATTTTTTCTTAGCAGATTCAGAACACTTTATTGATCCCAGAGGAAACTGCATATGCATCAACTGCACAGACACTCAGAGATACAGAGAACAGAACAAAATAATTTAAAATAGTCTCCAGAAAATACTGTGGTCAGTAAGAGAGGTGGATATAAATACTGTAGATAAATAAATAAAGTGGACAGAGGAGTGACAGGAGACTGTGATCTTCTCAGATCCACCACCAGTTCTTTGGTCTAGTTGATGTTGAATTGCAACTTATTCAGCTCATACCAGTGAGAATTTAATTAAAATTAAGGTCGGCTGGGCCTGTTCAGTCATTTTAGACATGTCATTCAGCATGGTAGGATGGTAAGTGATTAATTGTATCAGGTAGTACATCTGCACTTACACCACACACTTACGTTCCTCAGCAAGTGAAAAAATCAGAATCAGAAATGCTTACTGATCCTGGAGGAAACTGCTTATGCAACAACTGTACAGACACAAAGAACTCACAAGAACAATATAAAACTCTCCAGAAAATACTCTATGCTCTTCATCACAAAATGTTGTGGTCAGTAAGAGAGGTGGATATAAATGCTATAGATAAATAAATAAAATAACTGCTGAAGTAGTTTACTAGTTAACGTAGTGTCTTAGAGCTGTTCTCTACTCCGAGTGACATAAGCAGTGAAAGGTCAGGTCTTGAAGCATAGTCCGATCCATGGAGGCTCCACCTCACAACTAACAGAACTTAAAGGATAAAGGATCGGCTGATAATGTCTTGCTGCAGTGTGCTGTGTGCTGTGTTCGTGTTCTGAACAGGTCAGAACACGAACAATTCAAGGCAGGTAGTTTAAATGCTATGGCAGATTGGTATATAAGTCCATTTTAAGAATGTCATTTTGCGGTGCACTTGAATGTGTACTGCTTTCCTTTCGCTTCACACCCACTCCAGTTCATACGTAGTGTGTGTGTGTGTGTGTGTGTGTGTGTGTGTGTGTGTGTGTGTGTGTGAGAGAGAGAGAGAGAGAGAGAATAGGCTAAACGTGCTGGGTTGTGCATCAGTCCCTCTGAAGCAGACACAGGAAGTGACATTTTAATGTTTGGAGTAAAAGCCAGCCCTTACTGTGTGATTGAAGGGGTGCTGAGATTGGTAGTGACTCTAAAGTGCATGGCCATCAGTCCTGGAGGAGAGAAAGGGAGAAAGAAAGAGAGAAAAAATCACCCCCTTCTCAGGATTATAGAGTGGTGAAAAGGGCACATTCACAACGAGATGAGCGAAGTTCCATTTTTCTTCCTGACTTGATTCTCCATTTGCAGGGTGTCCTGCTGGTGATGCTGTACAGATTACACCTCAATTACACCTAGATCTCTCCCTCACATCACACTCAAATTGCTTATTGAATGTGCGTGTGTGTGTGTGTGTGTGTGTGCATCTCTCTTCCTATTGAGAGAAAACGACAAAGCAGCGGTCATCCAAATGACTATAGCGAGCACAAAGACTGATGCTGATTTGTAAAATGTGCAGGTAAATGTTAATCTGCCTTACGCTGCCTTCTATTAACTTCAGACTGAGGAAGATGCATGTCTGCTGTACAGTAGGGTTGCATGAAATAGCACTGTGCTTATATTGCTACATTTTGAGACTAAAATATATTGGAAATACATGGGCAAAACCATACAGTAACATAGTTATACTGATCTATATTATTTACCTTTGGATCATGTGGTTCAAAGCATGTCTGTGATTGGTCAGGATGCTCAGCGCACAAAATAGAACATGCAATGACTGATCGCAGGCTCATTTGCAGAATACAGATTTCTGTAGTGTCCGTGCTGTGAAGGCAGATCATCAAACTATTCCTACAAAATAGGTTTATCTGTAAAAATATATCATACGATATGTACATGCCCAGATTCCTATGAGACTCAACACTCAAATATGAGTGTTAATTGAGGACTTGAAACCAGAGGGACATTTCTGAAATTTTAGGCCTAAAATAGACATACATATAAAATAGGGCTGTCAGTAGATTAAAATAGTTAATTGCGATTAATCTCATGTTTGCCATAGTTAACTCGCAATTAATCGCACCTTTAATCGTAGTCATACTATTTTTAATGCTCTTATCAATATAGGAGTAGACACATATACTGTATATACATATAGCAGCTGCAAAGAGGGACCAACT
>JBBPCY010048590.1:0-13113 GCA_037974405.1 Brachyalestes nurse
TTTCCCCGCCGAGATATGCAACTCGGAATGTCGTGGGACAAAGGTGAACGGCTCCCCTTGTGTGAAAACATCCAGAAGAAAATATATTTGTTGCCACAAAAATGCAAAAAAGGCGGACGATATGTGCAGTTTCTGCGTTATTGTGTGGATTTCCGCGTAAAACTGCGAGCTCGGTTCTCAAAAAAAAAAAAATCAGCGTGTGCCTGAATCTGCGAGTCCTGATCCGCGTAAAAATGGGGGATTACTGTAATCTAACTGGGTGGGTAGAATGGTTCTTTAACTGGAAGGCCAGTGCTGGCATGTGTTAGATGTGGTGGAGCTTCACTTAAGTCAAAGGAAGCACATACTAGCCTTCACACTCCCAGTGATGGTATAGTGTGGTTTGGGGAAGTCCTAACCAAAGTGGAGTTGGAGTACTACAGGGAAAGGTGGGGAAAATCTAAAAAAATTCCAATAAAAAATCTATAGAGTCTACTATCTGTATTCCTGAATGCCAGGAATCAATGAAATAAACTCCTACCACTAGTGGTTACTAAAACACCCAAAATACAGAGACCAAATAACATCTATTAATTCAGCCTGCTGACTTCTGAATTGTGTTACATGTTACTACAACATCAATAGACAATCAACCGGCAGTCTGTGCCTTCTGGAAAAGTCTAGAATGGCCGTCTGGTGCATGGCCGTCGGCTTGTCTTTCTCGGCCGACCTCTGCAGTTACCAATACACCCTCCCCCCCTCCGAAACACGGGCGAGACACAGACCTCTGCGTACAGCTGGTGAAGAAAGTCCAGGGCTGATTTTTTGTCCCAGTCCGCCCCTGCTCACATTTACTTCATATGTGCTTTCATAACTCTCACATTTACAGTATATTATAGCTTTTTTATTCGTCACTGTAGGATCCAAACTTCATATCTTCAAAGTAGTCATTCTAAAGAAGAAAAAAAAATTGGCAACATAAAATGAAATTTCATGCACTTGTTCCTTTTCAGGTATTTTGTGGATTCTATTTCTACTGAACTTTGCATATAATATTAAATCCAGTTGTTGTTTTCATATTATGTAAACGAATGAAGATATAAGGTTTTGTTTTGACAGCAACAATGTATTAGCCTATTGAATCTTATTTTATCTTTGTGTCGAAAACCTATATGCTCTAAGTTGTCAAAGTAGTGTTAGCATCTCTTACAGTATGAATGTTTGCAGTTTAATTTGCAACTTTCAGATATACAGCTCTGTAAAATGTATTTTTAAATCAGAATCTCTATGAGTATGACAACCATTCCATGCCAGTATCTGTTAAATTCCTACACACTAGAATCAATTCTTATTTAATGAGGAAAAGTCTAAAAAACAACAACACTCTCATCTTGCATTGTGACCAGTTGGAAGGCAAAACACTAATAGAAGTACGTCAAAGGTAATTATTGCCATTTTGTTTAAAAGTGAGCAAGAGATTTGTTTTCTTTGAATTATTAAGTTCTGTAAACACTGCATTGTTTCTCTAATTTTGATGTATTGTCATTTCCTTTAAAATTATGCTTTAAAAAATAATATTTCTATTTGGAATTTAGAAGAAATATTGTCAGCAGTTCATAAAAACTAAGGCAAAGCTGTTCAGTTCAATACTTGCACCTATAAGTAATAAAACCTGAGAAACTGAAAATGTTTGCAGTGGTCTCTTATTTTTTTCCAGAGCTGTATAAATGTGAAATGTTTCAGAGAGAAATTCTCCTTTACAAGGAGAATTTTTATTACTGTTCAGTGAAGGAGAAGGACAGAATTGCCTATTAACTTTTACTGACTGCCTGAACATTTACACTTTCTTTATAGTGCAGCCCACCTGAATGAGACCATGGGAAATTTGAGTCAGTGATGTAAAATGAGCTGTTTTATACAGTCATAAGTAGCATAGTTTGGTTTAGACTGGTTTCATTCGAGTTTAGGAAAACAGAATAAGCCATTTTTGTCTGGATTGAATTCTCTGACTCATTTGGGTCTACTGTAAGCGAGACAGTTGTCTTTCCCACATTGCCTTGAAAGGTATAATACCAGTAGAGGGGTTGCACGCAAAAATGTCCAAAGGGTATATTTAGGTAACTCTATATGGGATGTGCCAGTAAAGACTTCGTCACAACACAGTTTCACATACTGTAGCATGAAGTGTGCTTAAATCAGGCTTAATGCTTGTTGTTATGTTTCAGTGTTCACCATGACCATGTCTCCTCACATCTAATCAGAATCAGTGAGTTTGCCATTTGTTTAGCTTCACTGCTCCTGTTTTCCCCTCACAAATAAACCATTTCCTAGTTACAGAGTTTTTTGGGGGATAAGGGGGGTGGATCTATGCTTTTCATTAAAAGAGAGGAACATGATTGACGTAACAGTCATTAATGTCTTTCCATACAGTAATATGGAAAATTCAACGCTGCATGGCAGGTTTGAGTCCCAGGAAATAGTATATGGGTGACAGACAATGCAGCTATGGCAAGAATGCTGGACATGTAGAATTGTGTAAAGGTTGGCTTCCACCTTCTAGACCTCAGATATTTGCCTTAAATGGAATGTAACTTTAGCATATTGAGTGTATGATACTGAATAAGACATTAATGTCCACTTACATACAGTTATTCTTCATCTCAATGTTAACATCTCACTATGGGCATTTTTTCTGGATTGGGCTGCCATTACACTGTGAAGAAATGTACACCTGTATCCTTTAAAACCTCAAGCAACCTTTTATTACATCTCCTAACTGGGTGATTTGTGCTTGTTTTCAGTGGGAGGAACTGGACACTCATTCTGTAAACCATTTATACTGCTTGCGTTATTGATGTCAGTAAAATACACAAAGGAAGTCAAGTCGTAAAGAGAAAAGGCGGGGGAGTGTTCATTCTCAAGAGTGTTTTTACACTAATGAGGTCAATCCTATTTATGGGCCATCTGTGTGTTTACATTGACCGACCCAACTAAGCTGTGCCATTTCAACTATCCCTCACACCCACTGCCAAGCCAGTCCAGCCCAAACATCACTTTCTAACATGCCATTAACAGACCCAGCGCATAAAACAATCCAGTATGGATTCATCACTTACTGTTGAGCCCCATCAGTGATTTACGAGCTGGGAACCAGACAGGAAACACTTGGATGTAGCAAAATGCAAAGATTTTAGAATTAGACCTTACTACTGTTTTGCAGTACTGCCCTCTTTTGGCCATTTGATGAAGGAACACGAAAAACCCGTTGCCAACTTCAACGCACTTCTCATTGGGTGTTTATGTATACTAATTCCACAAGGGCTCCTCTGTTGACTCAGACTTTGTCTCTCAGATCGTGCTTGTCGGTTTGAAGCGGTTTTTAATAATGGTCGCTGTCAGCCATCATGAATATAAATGACCACTATAAACAAAAGGCAAACATAGATCGCTAAAGCTCTTTATTTAGAGAGAACTCCAAAAAGGAAACTGAAAAAGGAGCAAAAAAGAATCATGTTGGCTTTAAAAAAATGTAATCATACTTTAAATTCACTTAGTATTTACTTGAACCCCCCTAGGATGCTGCGGAAGGATCTTAAATGGGCAGTTCATGATTGAAAAGCCCTCCAATGTGGCTGAACTAAAGCAATTCTACACAGGAAAGTGGGGCAAAACTCTTCCACTCTGATGTGATTGACTGATCCCCAGTTAGAGGCAGAGTTTGTTTGTTGTCATTGTAGAAGTGGCATAGCCAGTTATTATGTTTACATAAAATGGACACACTGTTTTATGCTTCTTCTGTCTTATGTTATTTTGTATAGCCATTTTGTGTGAAAAATAGGCACTATAATAAGCAATACAGTTAATACAGCGCCAAATATCTATGTGGGCCTTCTAAACTGATCAGTTTCAGGTGAATTAACACCTCAACTAACCTGTTCGCTCATTGCCTCAAGCTCAAGCCACATAAAAAAAACAGTCATTAAGCCACTAAGCCGATAAACATCCTGAAACAGCCAAGAAGATTGAAGCAAGAGGCCATCATGATCTTTCTGTGCTCTCTATTGAAGCATTCTGTCATCTGATGCAACGTTTTGTTCTCACATGACTCAGCAAAGGTGTTTCAGTCTTATTATTTCTGCGAACAGGGTCTTTTGTATTTTAGGCACATGTCTTTTAAAAGACACATAAAGCTACTTGCAAATACGAACAACTGAAACTGGATATATGTCAGCATGATTTTGCATGTAAAGCTTTTTAACAGATTGAGGTCAGAGGGTCCTTTCGGGACGTAAATCTGATATCTACCCTGGCCCCACGTGTTTCCCTTTCTCAGGTAGAAACTCAAGTGTAATTGAATTTACACTGTAGACTATACACTGATCAGCCATTACATTAAAATCACCTGCCTATTATTATGAACATCACATGGGGAAAAGCACTGGGACACCAGACAAATACAGCAACAGGTACTTTGAATGACATTGCATTCAAATAAATTGATTTTAATATGGAACAGATTCGAATCTTCTTGGAAAGCATTCCACAAGAGTTTGGAGTATTTCTGTGGGAATGTGTGCCCATTCAGACATGTTGGACACGAAGGCCTGGCTCACAATCTCTGTTCCAGTTCACCCCAAAGGTGTTGGGTGGAGTTGAGGTCAGGACTCTATGTGGGCCAGTCAAGTTCTTCCACACTGAACTCATCCAGTCGTGTCTTATGGATCTTGCTTTGTGCCCTGGGAGACAGTCACGCTGGGATAGAAAAGGTTCTTCCCCAAACTGTGTCCACAAAATTGGAAGGATGGTGTTGTCCAAAATGTCTTGGCATACTGAAGCATAAAGGCTGGCTAGCTCAAACACTGAAAAACAAATGTGTCCCAATACTTTTGTCCATATAGTGTAGGTCTCCCTTTGTGAAGCCAGAACAACTTTGACCCGTTGAGGCATGGATTCCACAGGATCTCTGAAGGTGTGCTGTGGTATCTGGCACCAAGACATTAGCATTAGCAACAGATATTTTAAGTGTAAGTTGTGAGGTGAGACCTCTATGGATCAAACTAGTTTTAAAGCACATCCCACAGATACTTGATCAGATATGAGCTATGAGGAGACCAAGTCAACACCTTGTGCTTCTTAAACAATTCCTGAACAATTGTCCTGCCATTTCCATGAAGAGGTGCAAATTGAAATTGTTTTGACATTTTTCAGTCACAGGCAGCATTAACCTTTTTAGCAGTTTGCGCTCTTCTGTGGGACTGGAGCATATGGGCTAGCCTTCACTTCCCACATACATTAATGAGTCTTGGGCACTCATGACCCAGTTGCTGGTTCACCAGTTGTCCTTCTTTGCACCACTTTGATATGTGCTAACCATTGCATACCAGGAAAACTACACCCAGTCGTCTAGCCATCGCAATTTAGCCCTTGTCAAAGTCACTCAAAATCTTGCTAATTTTTCCTACAAATCAATTTCATGAACAGATTGTTCAGTTGCTACAAGAAAATCAATGTTATTCACGTTTTAATGTTGCCCCAGCACACATTGCTAGCTACTATAAGCAAACTCTTGATAACACCACAACATATGGGCCCTTTTTTAGCTTCAATGTTTAAAGCTTGTGTAACTACACAGCAATTAAAACCTGCATTTGTCAGAAGTAAAAATATCTCCTGGACTCAAGTTTCCCGCCTCTGCAGAATTGTTCACAGTACTGGTCACTGGAACCAGATGTCAGAAGAGTTTATTTCCTCTAAAGACTACATCATAGAGAGCATTACAGACACTACATATTTAAAATACCCGCTAAGGCAAAACAGTGCACAAAGACACGATTTTAACATGAATAACTTTACATATAAAAGCTCAGGAGATGCATGTAGGTTCACTGATGATTTTGGACATTAAATAAAAGGAATATATTTGTGTCATAGATAACAAGACGTTCGGTTCCCATCAGCACCAACAAAAGGAAAACAGGGTCAGTAACTTTCTTGTAATTACCCATTTCACTTCAAACTTCTGAATGACTTTCTCATAGTCTATAATAGACTATGGTAGACTATAGTTCACTTTAATAGTCTATAATACGAATTGTCTAAAATAAATAATGACAACTTCATGGTTTTATTCATGATTGTTTTATTTGAAAACAAAAGCTTAAACAATTAGCCAAAATCTTTTTTGCCGAATATTTGTTCGATATGTGCCTGTCCTATTTGTCAACACTTTTAAGTTGGAAAAAAGTGTATTATCACTGTTGTTTTGTTGCTTTACTTTTGATTTTGGCAATAGTAGGCCTGCGTGGATGTGTGTAATTTTTCTCACACGTACAAAGCTGCTGTTTTTTGAGCCAGTAGCATTTGAAGCAAAGGTAATTTTCTCTCATTCTCACTAATCAGGTGCTACATAAAACAGACGAGCTACGCACATTCCTTGTTTTGGAGCAGACGCTGCCCATTTGAAACGTCCCAGATGTTCGTGTGAAGCAGAATGATTTTGAAGGAGTCAATGAGAGAGTGGCAAAATAGGTTTTGCTGGGAATGGCTGTTACAGTTCGTCATTTCAGGATTTCATTAGTCATCAAGTTGGCCTCGGTGGACCAAATATCATGGTGCCAGCTAGAACCCACTGAACCCGAAACCAAAGTTTGCATAAATCTTCAGTCATTATTGTTCCCTGACATGATTTTTCAGATTATAAAGTTAACAATTCAGGAGGCAGAGCAGGGTTTTCATGTTCCAGAAACCCACAATGACCTCAAAAATGTTTTAAGAATCTTCTAAGTGTGTTGTCTTGCCTATTTTTCACTTGCATGCCTGATGGCTTTATCTATTACTTTGACAGCAAGCCCCAAAGTGGCTCTTATTGAAATTAATTATAACATTAATGTAATAAATTACCCTTGAAGCATGACATTCTCATTTGTGAAGTGCCTCTTTGAAGGCAAGCCGATAAATGGCATAAATCCCAGTTCACAGAATGGCCCCTACAAATTTCAGCTTGAGAAAAGCACACTTAAAACCCTCATTATCATTCTAGAGGTAAATTGTAGCAGCCTGCCAAATGCGGTGGGCTGAAATGCAGTGACTCTGTCCAAGACTAACAATCACGGCGCTTACCACACATAATTGGCTCAGTCATGACGGTTCAGTGGATGGGTCACGATACCATCACTGACAGCTCTACTTACAAGAAGTCTGCCTCTTTGTAGCATCGATCTCAGATCAACCATGTACGAGAGTTCAGTAAGCAGCAGGTAGTCTAAACAAAACACCTCCAGGTTCTTCAGATTTCTTTCCACCCTGACAACCACATCTGTATCTTTTACCCCAGTCCTTTTCACAGTCAAGCTCAGGTTCCTTCGAACCTCTGCTACAAATTGAAAAAGCTGGTGATAAGATCTATAGGGATCTCATGATTGATTAATTAATAAATAATTAAATAACTGAATAAAATGCCCCTCTTCAATAAATCATCAGTGGCAAGTCAGTGATTTATGTTTAACAGTAATAACATTTCCCCCCATGGTCTTTCCCTAAGAAAGAGAACTTGATGTGCACCAATTGCCAATACATTTTCCCCATAATTTATATAGAAAAGCATTGGTAATAGAATGGCATGCTTTGAAGGAACTTAAGGTCACTATGGCCAATATCAGACATTTGTTAAAGTGGTATAAAGCCCCCCAGGACTGGCCTGTGGAGCACTGGAACTGTTTGTGATCCAGATCAATCATGCAACATCATTTTTAAAACTCTTTATTGTCTTATCTATATTCCTCTTGTTGCACTGAGCATGTTTATGACAAAAGAATTTACCTCGGGATAAATAAAGTTCTTTCTTATCTAATACCTGACCTCTTGTGCCTGAATGCAATCACATCCTCACAGCAATGTTCCAATCTAGTACAAAAGTTTACCTGAAGAATAGACACAGTTGAAGAATAGCCCCTAATTTCAGAAAAAATATAGATTTAAGAACACATCTGCAAACCTTTACATTTATCTATATAATTAATTTGTAAAATCATTTTAATCTTTCAAACTGAAAAGATGACAAAAATGATTTAGGCAAATGTAGTCAAAGAAAACAAAAAATCCAACAAAAGGATTTATTTTAAACAAAATCACATGTAAAATTACACAGGTCAACACATTTTTTTTTGGAATCATCAGAAACCACAACACACTTTTCTAAACCAGTGTTTCATGCTGATTTCAGATCTGCTTTCTGCAGTCACATCAACTTTTTGAATTATGAGTAATATTAGATTTGCAATAGACTTGCATGTGGTTTTATTAAACCGCAGACACCAATCAAGTAACTGTTTCAATATTTTCAGTGTGAAGTCAGATAGACGCACACTGTGGCACAGATAATGATCAGTGTCAGTCAGCTACCACTGTTTCTTCGAAAACTAGCATAAAATTAGCATATGATTATTATATGCTAATTATACCAACTATCATGCAATATATAACCAGCTTCATCACAAAAACTGTATGTGCTAGGGAAAATCTAAACACAGTTTTGAAATCAGCACAAAAAACACTACAAAACCCACATAAACTTATCTCTGATGCTTCTGACCTGCTGACCTGTGTTATTGGTACCCATAGAAACTTCTAGAAGCAAAATGGAAATGAAGCAATTTATATTTCACTTAAGTCCACCACTTAAAAACAGCTTCCTGCCAGAAGATGCCAATATCCACTGTTGTAGAGCTGCAGTGATTCTGCCTGGAACAGGACACATGTTTATTTTACCTCCTGGCATGGTAAGAAAGGGAAGAAAAATCTCCAAGGATTATAGCTGGAAATATGCAGAGGATGGTAGAATTCTCTAAAACTACATTTAACTCCAAGCCAGTAAAGTATTTGGGAGGGCTTCATTTGGCCATAAAGTGTTTGGAGTTTAGCCGACGCTGTTGGAATCTTCCCTGGAACTGGCTTTAATGGTCTGATTTCTGTGAGCTTTTTGGCAACAACCACTCAAGGTAGATTTGGTGTATGTTGAGTAGTTGAGTGTGGTGGAGAATCTGTGATGGTTTTGGAGCTGCTTTTGTAGGAGACGCAGCATCATGGACTCTATTAAGTGCCAGGAGATTTTAAATATAAATCTGTCTGGATGCTAAAACATGGTTGTGGTTGTATTTTCCAGTAGGACAAGGATCCAAAACATACATCCAAAATTCACACAAAAATGGCTGAAGGATCACAGAATTGCACTTTTGAGGTGGTCATCAGAGAGCCCTGATCTAAACCCCAATGAAAACCTCTTGTGAGCTAAAGAGGAGAGTCCTGTATAGAAGACCCTGGAAGATGTGGATAGACTGGGTATTATTGAGGAGTGGTATCTGCTCTGTTCCATTATGATTTGCTTCCAGTTTGAAATTTGCATTCCTCAAAACCGCTGGGAGCTCTAGGTAAAATGATGAAAAACACAGGACTATAGTCTGACCTTTTGAACAGTAGCATTTTCTTATCCATTACAAAGATGTTTCATTGTTTATGCCACACCTGTGAAACTAATATCACGCCTCACCGTTTACGCAGCCATTTAGCAATGCTTTTACCAAATCCCATGTTCATTGTAATGTATTGGCACAAGTCACGCTCTCGTTTCAGAGATAAATCTCCTCGAGTAGATGAAGTAGGGAAAGGGTGATGAGGCTTTCTAGGAATACATGTGACTGCTGACTCATGACTTTAGTGGAGTTATCTATAAGTGTAGGTAAAAGTTGACTCTATAGTCCTTCAAGGCTCATACGCTTCTAATTTAGGATGTATCTGGTCCCAAGTCAGTGATTAACACTCCACCTGCTGATATTTTCATCCTTGGTGTTCCAGGGCTCGTTTACATCCATCCTATTAAATAAACCCGGCTTCAGATAGGCGGCCATGTGATCTGACGATACACAAAACAGTAGTCAGGGCAAAATTAGGAGGCCAGTGTTAAATAAGAATGCACAACATCGTTCACGTCACTTTGAACTGGGAACACAGTCCAATACAAAGAGAGACTCGTTCAGCAAACAGACCTTGTAATAAATCATTTTTTTTCTGAACGCTGGTTCTTTTAAGGCCTCAGTTTTGCTTTCAAGACATGTTTGGGCTAACTGTGATAAATCCCAAACTGTTTACGTCTGTTGTTCTCTGAGAGACGTGCAGCATTGGCAAACATCAAATGGAATCCAAAACTACTGATAATGTTGCTGTTTTCTTTAGAATGTTATGTTTTTCTTATTCTGCCATTCTTCTTTTCATGGGTCATGCTCCGATTTGCCACTAGGGTCTAATTCCTACTCTTAAATCCTCTTAGGAACCAAGAGCTATTTCTGTGGACAGCAATGTCGCCCTCGTTCTAAGAAAACCCTTTAAGGCCCTCCCCACACAGACTGAAACTTATGAAATACAAGTCGTATCAGACACTGACCACATAACAGGACAGTGGGGCTAGCAGCAAGAGAAGACACACTTGCTCATATACAACAGGAAGGTAAGAGAAAAGGTTTTGGTTCTGTTCCAGCTAAGAACTGTCTGGTCTGGTTAATGACATTGAAAAGAAAACCATCATTTTATATTCTATTTCCTGCATGCACAATTACACTGATAACAGCAAATAATTGTTTAATCAGGCATTTGTCAGCACAGGCATTTACATTTGACTAATATTTCATTTATTGTACATGCAGTATGAGCAATGCTAGGAAACAGTTCATTATTTTATTACATTTGTACCTATTTGTAACATTTATCTGTAATGCAAACCCATGCAGATATATTCCCAATTTCTACATCTCAGATGTGTTTATGTATCGGCATCAGGCAGATTTGTACTTAAAAAATATCAAATATCGCCAATAATTCCTATATTGGTGCACCATTAATAGTTTAACTCTGTTATTTAATATAATAGTCTCAAATGCGTTGACATTTATAGTCCTGCAGTGCATGAGTTAAGGTGGTGAGGCTGAAGCTTGGAAACTTCATATGCCAAAATTTAAACAGATCGTAATCTATTACCACTGGGTACGATTAAAGATTCAAGATCTTTATTGTCAGTACAACATTATACACAGTATACAGTGTATCGAAATGCCGTTTCACCCCAATCCCCCCATGGTGCATTTATAAGAATATCAAAATATATCTACAAGAGCTATAAAACTAGAAATGACAACTAAATAATAATTAACAGCATTTAAGTAATATAAAAAATAAAAGATAAATAAAAGATAAAAGATAAAAAAAAGATAAAAAGGTACTAATACTAGCTACATCTATGTACAATAAACAAAGACAGGATAAGAGACAATACAAAGAGATCTTGTGCAGTTACAGTGAAGTGAGATGTTGTGCAGGTGGTATTTGAATACCAGGTTCAAGTTATGGTCAAGATATTGTAGACAAGACAAGACAAAGACATGTGCATGTTGTAAAATGTGCAAATATAGCATATATAGAGGTAGATGTGTTCAGTAACCATGTGACTGAGGTGTGCAAATAAGCATATTGTTCCAAGGTCCAGTTTGTAGTGCATTCAGGAAAGTTTGTGTTGTTATTATTGAGTCTTTTGGCATCACTTGCTATTGCGAACAACATACTTTTTAAAAGCACTGCTCTGACTAGGCCAATAGCTGGTGTACCCAAATAAAGCTGTTTTTTAGAAGGTTATGTTGATTTGAATCCTGAGTGAACCGCAAGGAACCTCAAGAATGGTTTGGGTTATGGATCAAGCAGTGCTGGTGATTTCTTTCCTCAAACACACCTGATTTAACTCACTCCTCTAATTATGTGGAGGTATTTTAAACTTAAAAATGGTGCCTTATACCCACATCATTTACAAAAATAATATGTTTAAGAACCACCCATTGAAAGATTCATTAAAGAACAGAAAATGTTTTTTCTATGTAAGTGATTGTCAAACAGATCCACATGATCCAGATACTCCAGTTCGAGAACTGCTGTTCAATGTCACACAAAGAACTACTTCTGGAACCCTAATTTTCAAGTGCTTAAAGACATTTAAAGCATTTTAATTGTTGAATGCAACTGGGTATGTAATTGGGTGCAGGAGTTTTTTGTTAATAAAAATAAAATGAAGCAGGAATTCGATTGGTTCGTTCTTTTGGCCCACAAGGTTAGAACACATAAGCACAGTCTTTGTCCCTAAAGATCAATTAATACAAAAAAGACTACCAGGTACGACTGAATGGTTCGTGCTAGAGATTAGTCGTGCCCTAATCCCTTGACGTAACATCCGGACTTGGGCGTCTCAACATAGGCCGGTACATCAGTAAAGATGTTAAACGGGTCACTGTAGGGATCAGCTGAAAGTTAGCCTCACTTTCAGTCAGCTGTTCACCAGGAGTATAATCTCAATACCTCTGACCACAGAGGGACTGAAATCATGATGACGTGAATAACAATATATTTAATTCCCTGAAATAGTAAAGAACTGCAGCCATTGTGGAGAAGAAGAAACAATGAATGAGATGCTAGAATGCATGTTCTTAAGACAGGAAGTAAATAATAAAAGAGATCACTTCAGAATGCCATTAAGACTAATAAGAGATTTGTTCGTAATTTGACTTAATTCCATGGAAAAAAAATGTATGCCAATCTGCCTCACAAGCTCCAGGGAAAATGAAAATCCTTGACATCACAGCTGCCGTTGAAGGGATCCTGCTTCCTCTGCCACCCAAGCCGACAAATCGGATCAAGGAGTAATCTTCCGATACCTCATCAGTCTAATTCCCCCTGAAAGTCATAGCCACTCTATGGAGGAAAGTCCTCTTTGCTAAATTATCAATTACATGCCAAACTGCAAATATCTTGGCAAGTGAAAACATCATTAATTTAGTCAATATATTATTTCTCAGTTTGAGATTGTTGATGGAATATTATAGGCTTACTCAGTTCTCTGATTCTGTTAGCAGATCTTTTTGCAAATTTTAGAACTGATATCTTAAAAACACAGTATCTGTACCTGAAATTACTTACAAAAATGAAATAATACATATATAACCTTATTATATTATGAAAATAAAATAGAAATCTAGTATTTTTATACACACGCACATAAAAACACTAATAACAATTATAAGAAATAAATAAATACATAAATAAATT
>JBBPCY010048648.1:0-2500 GCA_037974405.1 Brachyalestes nurse
TTACATGACTTCATATGTTATCTAACATGAAGTTACAGTGAGTGAACATTAATTAATGTGTGTGAATGTTATTTTATGTTTGTTCATTGTGCATTAAAAAAAGGTCAACAGGTACAACTTTAATGTAATAAAAATGTATTAATACATTTTTTTAATTAAGAATAATAGTTGCTGTTCAATTCACGTGTTTGTGTTTTGCTTTGGTACTGAAATTGGTACCGAAAACCGTGTATTTTCACTGGTATTGGTACCGAATACTGAAATTTTGGTACCGTGACAATACTAGTAAAAACATTGCTCAAAAAGATGGGGTACCAATACGTCTCCACAACAAGAGGGATGCCAGTACTTGGCATGTACCCAAACTTTTGCAGAGAGAGAGAGAGACACCCAAACTATGGCTTTGTGGCCAAAAGAAAGTTTACGTTAAAAAAAAACAACAAGCCTTATGCCTAAGGCAAGATTTGAACCCAGGACTCTGGGTCTCTAATCCTCAGTGCAAACCCACTGAACTACAGAGAAGGGGTTTGCTCTTTGGTTTCACTTACACTCTCAAACTAACACAGATATTAACAGACGTTTAAAAGTATAATAATAATAAAAATAAAACTTAAGTAGAACAACAGTGTGTGCTCCCTTATAGCCCCACTATACAGGTGTGCAGGTTCAGACTGTACAGCTGCTGCTGTATTACTGGGGTAGTGGACTGTTCTCAGATCAGCAGTGACACTGACATTGGTACGAGTGTATCAGGCACAGGGTTTGGAGATCACTGTGTGTGAACAAAACACACTCTCACCGTGAGAACACCGTGCCAAAGACCCGCATCTCGCTTAAAGTCCAGAACATTGGTGATGGTCTCGCCTAGAGAGAGAGAAACAGAGAGAGAGAGAGAGAGAGAGAGATCATCATACGTAGGTCATAGCAGCTCATGACCTAGTGGGGCAGCTGGTGGCCTGGTGGTTGGGGAGTTGCCCCTGTGACCAGCAGGTTATGGGTTTGAATCCCAGGACTGCTAGTAGCACCACTGAGGTACCCTTGAGCAGGAGACCGTCCCCACACACTGCTCCCCGGGCTGCCTGCGGCTTTTTAACAGTAGTGTCCCTTTAAAACAGTTACACAGCTGCAGTTCAAATATTTCTGTAAATCTCAAACATTAATGTAATCAAATCAAATACAAAACCAAAATCTATTTGCCACTGCAGGGCGTTCACGTTTGATCTAGTTTATTATAGAAAAACAAAGAGTCCCTCAGAGTCCAGAGCATGGGCGATGGAAAAATTATAGCTTTAGAACCATTATAATCCCCCCCGAAAAACAGCCGAGACGTAGAGCCAATTATTAATTATGCTCTAAATATTCTCTAAATATTTTTATATTTCTCATCATTATCAGTGTTATAAACTGACTATAAACTGTATGAGTTTTATAAACGTAAAGGGCTCATTTTTCAACAAGGCAGCATAAATCATCAGAACACGATCAGAACAGAATAACAGGCTCCTTCCGAGCAACAGTAAGTTATCAGGGAGCAGCAGAAGCAGTCAGTATGTTCAGTAGTGAGTGTCTCTGTAAAAGTGAGGTGAAGCGGTCGAGCTCAGAAAACAAACTTTCAAAATAATAATTGTAAAATAAGAGCAATAAAAGAAGTGTGATAAAATAATTGTCGGCGTTAAGTAAATAATGCGTTAACGAGATAATAATGCATTAATGTGCCCAGCACACACACACACACACATATATATATATATATATATATATATATACAGGACTAATATACTAATATTTATTATGTATTGAGTTACCAGCATTCATATAAAATGCACATTTATCATATTTTTAATTCTGGTCGCCACTGCGCTGCCAGCCTGCCAGTAACACTGTTACCAGGCTAAAAGATACACCGGAAAATCTAAACTTCTGTATTATCACAGTACAGTTTAGGCGCAGCACAGTTCCTGTGTACCTGTGAAAAGTGCATTTTGTTCCAAAAAAAAGGAAAATGTTTGAAAAAAATGATAAATACCTTTAATAGAGGAGTTTTTCCTCACTTTGCTGCTGTAACAGACTCTACTGTTACACGGATCTTTACACGAGATGTTGGAACATGTTGCAAAAATGTAATCACATCCAGCCAGACGGACACACACACTCACACACACACACACTTACACAGACTCACAGACTCAAGCAGACTCACCCTCTGTGTATCCACACGCCTGTGTGAGTGCTTGGCAATGAGCCAACATGGCAGCATAAGAGACAGTGATGCCCATGGTGCTGCCCTCCTTACTGGTCTTATACTGCAGAGAGAGAGAGAGAGAGAGAGAGAGAGAGAGTGAGTGAAAGAGAGAAAGAGAGACAGAGAGAAGGAGAGAGTGTGAGTGAGTGAATGAGTGAAAGAGAGAAAGCGAAAACAGAAAGCGACAAAACCTATAGCAGTACAGAGAAAACAGCTGTAAAGAAATAGAGAGATAATTAAGAGAATCTAAGTAAACTG
>JBBPCY010048648.1:7500-13109 GCA_037974405.1 Brachyalestes nurse
ATGGAGGTGACATGTAGGACAGGATCATGTTTCAGGTGTTCAAACGTTTTCTTTGGCACGGGTGTAGGTGTAACAGGTCTGTAGTCACTGAAGCAGGTTATTTTTGTCTCTCTTTGGAACTGGGACAATAACAGATGATTTGGAGCGGTGGGGGACGGTGCGGTGGGCCAGGCTTTGACTGCAAATGCCTGTGAAACACAACATCAGCCTGCGACACAACATCTTTGTGTTTTTCATGCGGCAGGGGAAGCTAAGACAGATCTGAGCAATTTTTCACTAATCTACCTCAAGTGTGCTCATCAGGCCTGCAGTTCTTTGGGAGGGAGTGTTTTATCATTGGAAGGGTCTCTGAACAGGCTTTTTGATTGTTGTTTTTTGTAAATTGCAGCATGTTTATGTTTGGTTATCAAGCTGATGCTTTTCTTACATTAGGCAATAGAAAGGACGGCACCCTGTGGAGCTATACTAGCTTAAAGGAATAATTCTGTTGGAAAATATTTCTCTTACACTGAATGTGGTGGATCAGCCAAGACATATCTGGTGTCTGTGGTTGGATTCATTAATTTTGCAATGCAATGGAATAGAAGCTTTTTGCAATAGAAGATAATGTAGCTAACAAGCAGTGGAAGCTTATTGCACTGGCGGCTAACATAGATAACAAGTATTAGAAGATTGTACTCCAACTGCTAGCATAAATCATCACACACTGTGTCAAAGTGTCAGAAACCGCATGAGCAAGTCCTTAGAGATTGTTAAACACCTCCACATGCATTTAGGCAGGAGTGATGATTTATGTGTGCAGTTAGGACCATGCTAATTACTGTACATAAGCTTACATTACTTGTTAGCTACATTTGGCTCTTTCCTCTAGTGCCTAAAACTAAAGACACCACATATGAAACCTTTGGCAGATCGACTATGTTTTAGGAAAGAGGAGAACTTGAGTAAACAATTTTGCCAAACTTTAGGTTCAAGTGCCCACAGTCATCAGTCATCTTGAATCACAGTGAGGTTCTGCAGCCGGTGGATATCTTGTTTTGGACGTCTGGGAAATGTGTTTTTCATTGTTTGAGAAGGCGTGGAGCTTCTCCAGACAGTTTATTCACATGCCCCCGTTAAATATTCCTGTGTATCTTCTCCCGTCGTTACTTTCACACACTTTTTCTATCTGAGTGAGGAGCTTTCGGCCCGGCTGATCGATGAAGCAGGTCTGAAGCCGTTATATGGCTGTGCGGCTCGCTCCTACCAAGGCGAGTGTAGAATGTTCCAGACACTGGCAGGTCACTGATGTCTGCAGATGTACATTTGAAGAGGACACACTTGACTGAACTCGGACAGTTTCGGAGGGTTCGGCCGGCGCGGTGGACCGCTGTGAGCAAACCACTCTGCTGATTGTTTTGGCCGATAGCAATCTCAACGCGAGTGTGGGTAATAACTGTGGTTGTGGAGTTAAAGTCCTACTGCGATCCGCAGCGTCAAGCCCAGAGCACATCATCCTTCATGGTGTCCTCCTCCGGCTGGGCGCCTAGCCAGCTGCACATAGTTCATTAATTGGATTCGTGTGGCTAAAATGAAAATTAGCCATTGTAATAACTTGGGAATTGCAACAGTAATTGGAGAATGGCATGGATATTTGCACACAGTGTTGTTACGTGAATAGAAAGTGATTCTTTACATTTTTGCCATTTTCTGTCAAATATTAGGAGATATTTCTTCCCTTGCTAGCTGGTTTAGTTGTGTTCCTGCTGTCTAATTTCTAAACTACGGTGGCCCAGAAATGTCAACACAATACAAAAGACACAACACAAATACAAAAGCCACAACATGAACGCAAAAGCCACAACACAAACGCAAAAGACACAACACAAATACAAAAGCCCGGCGGAAATGATCAGCGGTCCATGTCTTAATTGTCTGGGTTTCCAGGGGACAACTGATGGTGAAAATTTAAACAACTTAAATAACATTGCTTAAATGTGACCATCACATGATGACATTAATTACAGTTATCTACATTCACTTACTTCTTAGAACTTCTTCGGGCCGGCGATTAAAATAAAGTAATCATTTCTGTTGTGGCTTTTGCATTCGTGTTGTGGTTTTTGTTGTTGTGTTGTGGCTCTTGCATTTGTGTTGTGGCTTTTGTTGTTGTCTTGTGGCTTTTGCATTCCTGTTGTGGCTTTTGTATGTGTTGACTTTTCTGGGCCACCGTACTAAACCAGCTCTCCCATCACATCCTTTCCTTATTAACTTCTGGTTTACTTCCCATTGAGAGCACACTAGACTCTACACACTTCTCAATATACATTCTTTTCTGCACTTGGGTCCACATGAATGTGGTCAGTCACAAAATAGTAGCCTTGCGAGTTTTACCAGCAACACATCAGTAGGGAACTTGTGCGGACTTGGGTAGTCAGGTTTCTCAGAAAGCAATTTACATAAAGTAACAGCAATGGCATCAGAAAAACCTCCACGTAACTGTAAGAATCACATCAGAATCAGAATCAGAAACCTTTATTGATCCCAGAGAAAGTTGCTTATGTTACGACTGCACAGACACACTGAGGGCAGAACAATATAAAGTCTAAAATAAATGCAAAATAAAAACTTCGCAGAAATACTCTGTTTGAAATACACTATATTAAATACGCAAAATATTGGAGTCTAAATACTGCCGATAACTAAATTACTGCTTAGTGATTTACTAGTAACACAAATAGTGGTTCGGAGTTCTCTGTACCGAGTGCATTATTGTACGTTATGTAGATCAGTAATATTGACATAGGTAGTCATATTACACATGGCACATACTACATACTATGAAATTGCACATAATGATAATGACATAACATCCGAAAAGAATACTACACATTATATAGCACATGGGAAGATTATTGCTCATACTAATAACAATATATTGCAAAGAGTAATGATTTATTTTAATTTATGTTTTTTTCATGAAAATGAAGTGAGGCTATTCGGTGTATTGTTATTTTACTCTGAATATCAACTACACAGTGAAGATGTAAAACATGAAAATGCAGAGTGTTGTGTCTCGAGAGGAGCTGTGATGTGAGCAAAAATATTGCTGTTCCAAATGAAGATTGATCGACTGCATCTTCCCGTCCTCGGGAGTCTGGACTCCAGAGCTGAATTCGCAAGAACAGGAGTCTGTACTTAACGTACTGCGTCATGAGAAATGCTCTTTATTTGCACTCGACAATATTCAATCTTAACCGTGGCAACCTAAATTGACTGGCAACAGCAGGAGCGTTTTAATGGTGCAGTGGTCTGAGGTTCCACCCAGCTGTCAGGAATTGTTTTCACTCCGAAAGTGAGGAATTGGGAGTGTTTATATATTCTGATCAGCTGGTGTTGAATTTATGCTCCAGTGAGAAAAAGGGGGGAAAACTTCTCAAGAAGTGTGTGTTTTTTTTTAGTCAGCAAAAAGTTTTATGCTACTTTGCACAAAACAAAAAAGCACTACAAATATGCAGAGTCCCTGACAGAAGGGATGCCGTATCCGAATAATTGTACGCTCACAATGCATGTCCCAGTCCTCTGCGCAATCTGAGAGATGCCTTCTGTCTGTCACATAAATCATCATTTCAGACCGTGCTGTACATTTCATCCACCTTTGAAGCACGCAGGAGAAATCAGCTTCAAAGGCTCGGAGCTTCGCATCTCATCCTCTCTGCGCATTGTGTGTTTCATGAGAGTTCAGGCTAGCGAATGAGAAATGAAGGGCGAGAGCAAGAGAAAGAGAGAGAGAGGAGGAATAGAGGTTGAATGAATTTGGTTCGAAAGTCGGCAGGACCCTCAGAAGCTACACAAACATGCGCGACAGCGCTGGGACCCGTATGTGCCTTTGGCTTTCTATTAAATCAGGCAGAAAGGAGTCCAGAGTGGCGCGCCGGCACAAATGCTGCTTTATAACACAGAGTGTGAGTGTGCTGGAGTCTCACAAGCCCTCAGAGAGTCTAGCAAGAACCGCCCACTTTAACAGAAAGGGGCTGTTTCACAGAGAGGCAAGGTGACCAATCACAAACTGTCCTTTTAAGGCCCAGTCTAACTTCCGTTGCCGCCCTGAATGGCAGTGGCTACCTGTGCTCCAGGGAATACAGCAAAAAAAACCCACTAGATTAGAGTTTATTAAAAGGTTGAATCTGTCTAAGTATAGGCCCTTCAGTCTCTTGCACTGTTTGCGCTGGTTTCACGAGGCCCCGGAGAACACAGACACACACCAGAAATGTATCAACATTCTGAATTTATTATGGACAGAGGTGTTATGGACAGATATATTATAGGAAAGGAAATGGAAGTGTCTTTAAGGAAAAGAACGAAGCAAAACAACTCAAAATATGATACACTAGAGTTAGCTGCACAGGATAAGCTTATCTTGACAGCACATTTGTAATGTCTAAAATCATAAGAACATACACTATATGGGCAAACGTATTGGGACACACTTCTTAATTATTGAGTTCTGGTGGCCCCTTACTTCTAGTGAACGATAATCCAAGACATTTTGGACAACACCATGCTTCCAACTTTGTTGACCCAGTTTGCGGAAGAACCTTTCCATTCCAGCATGACTGTGTCCCAGTATACAATGCTTTGTATAGGTCCTTCACGTCCAACATCAGTGTCCGACCTCATAAATGCTCTACAGAATGAATGGGCACAAATTCCCACAGAAAAAAATTGTGGAAAACCTTCCAAGAAGAGTGGAAGCTGTTATAACTGCAAAGGAGGGACCAACTCCATATTAAAGTCTATGAATTTGGATCCAGTGCCATTTAAAGTCCCTGCTGGTGTAATGGCCAGGCGTCCCAATACTTTTGTTCATACAGTGTAAGTGTTGAATGACAATCTTCAAAAACAGGACAGTGTGTACAGAGAAAGAGGACTCATATAACAGCTTATATCTATATTTTATTTATATTCATGTTTTTTTGTACCCTGTAAATTCTGGAGTCTCATTTCACTGTACACATGTATACAACTAAAATGACTACAACTGACTTGACTTTGACTTGTGTTGACTTTGAGTGTGGTTACATTGTTTAAAGTAAGATCTGCTGATTATGCTGTATGGGCTTCTTTCGTGTGTAAAGTTTCATGCTCGAATTTGCATCTTTGCATTGACCTCTGCTGGGGTGGAACTTCATACAGAAGCAGTGAATACCCTCCCGAGACCCAGAAGAAAAAAAGTTTTGGTATTTAGAAGTAGAAATCTAGAAAATGTGAGTTTTATGGTAGAAACAAACATATTTCAGTAATACTTTTCATAAATGTTATTTTTTTTTATCATATGTCCCTTGTGGTGGACATTGGGTCTTGCTTGGTTGATCACAAAATGTAATTACATCGTGTACATTTCTAATTGGATTTCTGTTTCCTCCGAGTGGATGAGAAGTTCTCCAGTTTTAGGGATTATAGTCAGCGTGGTCTGGCAAATTGTTGTATTCCACAATTGTATATTACATATTTGCGTCTGTGTGTGTGTGTGTGTGTGTGTGTCTAAGAGAGAGAGAGAGAGAGAGAGAGAGAGAGAGAGAGAGAGAGAGAGAGAGAATACGAGAGAGAGAGCGAGAACAAGAGAGAGA
>JBBPCY010048659.1:0-13108 GCA_037974405.1 Brachyalestes nurse
AATTTCTCAGGTCTTATCTGAACTGAACAGCTTTGCCTTAGTTTTTAAGAACTGCTGACAATATTTCTCCTAATTTTCAAATAAAAATATTGCATCATTTTAAAGGAAATGACAAAAACATCAAAATAAGAGAAATGATGCAGTGTTTACAGAACAATTCAAAGAAAACAAATCTCTAGTTCACTCTTAAACAAAACGACACTAATTACCATTGACGTTTTTCTAGTAGTGTTTTGCCATCCAACTGGTCACATTGTCAGAGGAGAGTGTTGATTACAGCAGTGTTTTTATACTGTTCCTCATTAAATAAGATTTGACACTGGCATGGAATGGTTGTCACACTCATAGAGATGCTGATATATAAATAAATTATGGTCTCTTATTTTTTTCTGGAGCTGTATATATACATATATATATATATATATACACAAACACACACACAAGTTGGTCTGGAGGAAAAAGGCCATGGATTTGTCGTCTCTTCTGGTGGAAAGGGAAACTGCCCTAAGTTAGAAATACATAAAAATCAATATCTCTATATAATTATCAATAATTTAGCATTGATTTATTGATTAATCAAAACAGATTATTGTCACCGCCCTATTTACAATCCGCCCATGCCAGCAGGCCATTGCCCAGCACCATTGCCCAGCACTAATGACTTCCTCTGGTGTCCCATGCAGGATTCATTTGTGTATATTAGGGAAATTGGGCGTGCTAAATGTTTTGAATGGCTTCCTGGCCTCTTTGGACGACTTTCTGAATTAAAGACATACAAAAGGAAAAACGAGCGGTCTGGAAAGGATCCCTGCCTTCTTCTGCCAGCTAAAGTCGCCACGTTCCATAATACTAATAACCCTGCCAGCAGAGGCAATCCATCCAGGGGAGAAAATGATTTTATAATGTATCAGAAGTATACTAATGATCAATATGTGGTTGGATTGGATGGCAGGCTCCGGCCTTCAGCGGGTGTGGGCCCATTTGGATCGTGAGCACGTTTTTTTCTGGTGAAACATTCCGAAGATTGATACTCCTCTGAGGCTTGCAGGCCCTAAATACGAAAGTCGGTGGCACAGGAATAAGAGCCTTTGCAATACAGCTCGGTGAAATATAATAAAGTAGCTCGCATTTACAATCCCTGCTTGAAATGTTTGCTGCTTTTCAAACCCCCCAAAAATATGCTGATGACAAGATCAAGAGGGAAATGCTCCACTAATATAATACAATGCGCAACACAGTGTTTACACCGCTGCCGTCAGAGCGGCTGGGGGGCATTACAATACTAATCCCGCATATGGATGTGATCAGCTGCACCTCTAGCAAATGGTGAGTTGGTGGTTTTGGTCTCTGTGGGACTTCAAATGTCTCTAAATGCATCTAAAGGCTGATAAATACTATAATGTAGCAATAAATACATGCAAATTTTTACATTTGAAGGAATTTTCAATTATGTGTTTTATGAGCATGTCAGGGGCATTTAGTGTCTTTTTCTCTGTTTTCTCCTTCTTATACAGTTATTATAATGAGAATAAAGTGCCATGTGAAGAAGAAGAGAACGCATAGGTTAGGAGCCGGACAGAAGGCCTTACACGTTATATAACCAGCACAATTAGGAAGTGACTGAATAAATCAATCATGATAAGCTGGACCATTTTTTGTAAGAAAAATGGAACTTCAGGCTTTCAGGGAGTCCTAGATCCATCATCCAGCCAGAGTTTAACCAGTATTCACAGAAAAAATACTAATTCACATGTGAATAAGCACATCTTTTTTGGACATGTTATTTGTCAGCTATTTGTAAAAAAACCTGTATCGTTCCAAACATGCCTCATGCGATCATGTTATTCATATGTGATCACCACATGTGAATCTTTGTCAAAACAAAACCTCATCTCCAAAACGGTGACTTCACAGGAGAAGGAAAAACACACTCCCAACTTCCAAAACTTTCACGTTCTAAAAGTTTATAAATACCGTGATGTAGAAATAAATATGTGCAGATTCACAAAATTGAAAGAACTTTCAATTATGTGCTGTTTTTTATGAGCATGTCAGATGCATTAGTCTCTGCGTTCTCCTTCTTATACAGTTATTATAATGAGAATAAAGCACCCAGAGACTGAGAAGAGCAGCTCTAATTTTAAAGTCTAAAGAACGCTGGTATGAAAGCAGCACTTGCACCTGCAGAAACCACGTCCAGCACTATTTTTACGCTCTTGATTCATGGCTTATCAATAAAACTGTTATGTGAAGCTGCTTCTGATCTTCAGAAGTATGTAAGAACCGCAACAGCACAAAGCAAATCCAGGTTCAGAGCAGAGCTGAAAAGCCCTTCTCTATATTCAATGCTTAAAAGGAACTGAGAATACAGAAAACGGCACATTAAAATTAAATTCTTGGCAGGTTTCGAAGACGTTTGGAAGAAATTAGCAACACTGCAGTGGGGTAACATCCATAGGGGAACCTTCAGAGCCTTCTAGGCCTTCAGAAGATGATTAATGATTTCTGGGAATAAGAAAATAGACATGTAATTTTAGTTTACTTTTATTTAGTGGCATCACTGTGAAATATGTATTTGAACGCTGCAGTTATTTCATTATTGGCCATAAAAACAGGGTTAAATTGTTGAAACGCCCAACAGAAAATCGTCCAATTAGATTTTTTCCCCCCTAAGCAGATGCACCCAAGGGAGCTCTCCTGTTGGTTAAGACAGAGATATTCTTTATTTGTGACATGCATAGTCATACAAGTACAACACACAGTGAAATGATTTCTCTGCATTTAACCCATTCACCAAGTGAAGCGGTGGGCTGCCACCAATGAGTCACCCCGGCGAGCAGTGTGGGGACAGTACCTTACTCAAGGGTACCTCAGCAGTGACAGTAGGGATTCAAACCCCAACCCTCTGATTGCAGGGCCAGTGCCCCAACCACTAGGCCATCCAGCTGCCCCAGGGGCTGCACAGAAGCCTTGCACAACAGCCAACATGATTAGGTGAATAAACTATAATGTTCTGATTTAGACAGCACAAACTTTGTGAAGAAAATGTCACCTTAGGCAAGGGGTGCCCAAACCTGTCCAGAAAGGGCCGTTGTGGGTGCAGGTTTTCTTTCCAACCAAGCAGGAGGCACACCTGATTCCACCATTGTAATCAGTTAGTCTTGGTTTTCAGTTACTCAGGTGTGGCTTCTTTTTGGTTGGAACGAAAACCTGCACCCACAGCGGCCCTTTCTGGAGAGGTTTGGGCACCCCTTGCCTATGGCATTCTGGGAGTCCTAGTTACGTCACTGACAGTAGAAACAGAGATTAACTAGCACTTACAGAAAAAAATATGAATTTACATGTGAACAATTACATGTTTTTTTGTGATCACATGTGTAGTTTCAGGCATGCCTCAGGCAATATATATATATAAGGATAAGTGCTTAAATGATACAGGCCCTTTAAAAAAACAGGCCCTTGTTCCTGAAGTCAATAAAGTGCGCTAGCCATATGCTGTGGACCACTAATATACAATTTGACAGCCACAATGCAAAGCCATGCTTGCCTTACTATCATATTCTGTCACGAAAACCACAACTCTCATTAAATATGCAAGAGGTGGTATCAGCAGTACCACCTGATATATCACGTACCCTCACCAAACTTAACTCCCTGCACTCCCATTTAGGAAGGGTTTCCACCTTAACATCTTAAGCCAAACATTAGCGCTGGCTAACAACAGCATGCCTTACACTTCCTCCCATTGGACAGTGTTAAAAAATAAACACAGCTTCAATAAGGTTAATGAAAAAAGGTCACACATCCATCCCATATCTGCAAAACCGTGCCCTATTCAATACACAGGGATCTAACGGCTCTTTTCCACTGACATAAGGAACTGTGCTGTACCGTGAGCAAATAGTTTTCCATTACAAATAAAGTGGCCCAGAGCTGAACCTGAGCTGCACAATGGCAGGGCTAAAAGTGGGCCACAGCCGAGCTGACTGCATCACTGCTTTCTGATTGGTCAAAATGTCAGTCAGTTACCGTGCTGAAAAACACCAGAAAATCAAAACGACATACAACTTCCGTGCCATCGCAGTACAGTTTAGGTACAATTCGGTTCCTGTAGACCTATGGAAAAGTGCCCAAACCACAGTGAACAGTCCGTGAACTCTGAAGATTAGGGGCCATTTCTGGTCACTATAGTAATGTTCTAAATATAGGGGATTCCATTTCTGTTCTCTGTAACAGTGGTCCATAGTGTTCCAAAGTAGGGATTAATGATCAGGGGACCCTGTTAGAGGCCATTAAAGTTCCCTATAATAATGTCCTATAGTGTTCCAATATAGGAAATAGTGATTAGGGGTCATTTCTGTTCACTATAATAGTTTACTATATAGGGAATGATGGGAATAATGATTAACGAACCTTTTCTGTCCCTTATAATAGTGTTCTATAATGTTTCAATGTGAGGAATAGTGCTAAGAGAATCATTTCTGTTCCTTATAATAGTGTTCTATAGTGTTTATAGTGTTTCAATGTAGGGAATAGTGATCACTCCCCATTTCTGTTCATTATAATAGTGTTCTATGCGTTCAAATGTTGAGAATAATGATTATTCCCTGATTCTGTTCATTACAATAGTGTTCTATATTGTGCTCTAATTTAGGGAATAGTGATTAGTGCCCAATTCTGTTCCCAATAATAGTGTTCCATAATGTTCCAGGGTAGAGAATAGTGATTAGTCCACAATTCTGTTAATTGTAATAAACTATAGTGCTAGAATGTAGTGAATAGTGACTAGTGGACATTTCTGTTCCCTATTATAGTGTTCTATAGTCTTCCTCTGTAAGGAATAGTGATTAGGGAAAACAATCACAAATTCAAACACAGCTCAAACATTTGTGTTTTAATACAAAAGTCTTTGTTTGCTTTAAAAGCTTATTTAGGGTTTAAAGAGAGTTTCCCAGACCCCAGATCTTCCCTTTGGACTAATTTATCTGACTATCTAATAAATTCATGAAATGGCCCCCTAGTTGATGTCTGTCATCAATTTCCCATCTCTGTGATTTAATCTCTTAATTCCAGACTCAGCGGAAACCGCAGAAACAAAGTTCACGCAAATTGTATCGCACCAACATCGCAGGAAAATGGTTGCACTAATAAAAGAGATCAATTTCTTTTAAAATTAAAATGAAAGTAAACGTGTCCATATGAAAATAAAACTAATTTAATGGTCTGTTAGGTTTGCCTGTAGCTGGGAGAATCCTGCGCTGCTAATGCTGAATCAATCTGGCGCGGTGTTATTGAACCCCTCGGGCAATCCTGCATCCAGCAGGCAAGAGACGTTCATAATGATATACATCCAGTAAACACACCACAAACAGGGCTGGGCTCTTCGAAACGGTGGCCTGGAAACAGCACACGAATGGAAGCAGCATTTAGGGTTTGCACTGCAACGGTCTTGGGGCATGTGTTTAGGGAATACCACGCATGCTAATGCTCCTTACAAACGATCTCATCATAATAATGATGGATAATGATCATTAGTGAGAACTGCTTCAAGTCATTGTTTCAGTCACTGGAAACAATAGGAAATTAAAAGGCTCATATTTTCTTACATTTTGTACTTTTTTTTAAATCCCTGAGGTCCACTTAGGAATGTGTGTGCGTGTGTGTGTGTGTGTGTGTGTGTGTGTGTGTGTGTGGGTGTGGATGCACAATGGAGTCATCTGTTGTACTCTATAGACCTAATGTCATAGCCAGATTGTAATCAGAATCAGAATCAGAACTTTATTGATCCCAGAGGAAATTGGTTATGTTACGACTTCGCAGACACACAGAGACACAAAGACAAGAACAAAATAAAATAAGTCAAAATAAACCTCTCCAGAAATACTCTAAAAATGCTTAGTGCTAAATACTCTATTCTGTAAACACACATAGCTGTGGTCAGTAAGAGAGGTGGATATAAAGACTATAGATAAATAAATAATATTACTGCTGACGTAATTTACTAATGAAAAAAAACAGTGGTTTGAAGTTATTCTCTATATTGAGTCTGCAATTGAATGTAATAGAGATATAAGTAGTGCTATTGCACACGATAAGACTTTTCCATATAAACTATGGCACATAAGTAGTGATACTGCACATTATTAGAGTAGTAATTTGCCATTGCTACTCTGGATGAGGTTAAAGGGGCCCTGTTATGACATTTGTGTGGTTCAATGTAGAAAAGCAATCATAATTCATGAGAATTGAGAATTGATCTTTGCATCTCAGCCATATGAAAATTAGACTCTGTATGAAATATTTATCAAGGCATCTGACAGCATGTTTTGTGGTATTTCAGTTGTTTCTGGATGCCACGCTGCTGAATGAAGCTGTGTCAGTTCACAAGATCCAAAGTCCTCAGGCGTTTAGTTTTTGTTATAAAATATGAAAAAAGGAGTACACACTTGCTATGAGGAGTGTATAAGAAGTTTTGGTCTATAGCTCTAGGCCTGATATCTGATTGACTGAGCCATGCCCATCTCACAACAACATAATTCTGTAAAACAGCGCTAACATGCTAATAACAATGGTGCTGTGAATGAACTGCTTGCAACACTGAACCACCGAGAGAACTACGAAATGAAGAAAGAACCTGGCACTGTTTGAACTGTGGGACTGAGAGTTATTTTCTTTACAATGAACGTCGCTAGTGGAAATTACCATTATTGTTGTGGTGGTTATTTGGTGAGTAAAAAGTATGGATAAGGTGAAGGTTTCTGCTTTGAACAATGCAGTACTATTGTAGCTTTATTATTGTATTACAAACATTAAAATACTGAAAAAATACTGAAGGGTGACAAAGTTCTTTGTCTAACAACGGCTTCTAAATGTAGTACATTTCTTGGCGGAAGATTGTTCTTTCAATGAAGTAATTCATTATTAACTTCCATTATTTATTGAAAATGTGCATTTTATCATATGTTATCACTGTTATTTTAGAGCAATAAGCCATTATATTACATTATATTGTATACGTTTTTATACTCTGATTGTGAGTCGCTCTAGATAAGAGCGTCAGCCAAATGCCTCCTTCTTCTGCTTAAAGCATAAGTGGCCTGGTGGTTAGGGAGTTCTGCTGGGGGAGCTCATGGCCTGGTGGTTAGGGAGTTGCCCCTGCAATCAGAGGGCCGTGGGTTCAAATCCCAGGACTACTAGTGGCACTACTGATTTACCCTTGAACAAGGTACCATCCCCACACACAGCCCCCTGTTCCTGGCTGCCCGCAGCTTCACTTGGTGAATGGGTTAAATACAGAGAAAGAATTCTGTGCTGTGTGCTGTGTTGTGTTCACGTAGGACAAACAAACACTTTTCTTACTAATACATTATTAGACTCAACACACTTGGAGGAGAACAATAACTGCTAATTCTGTTATGTCAGTTAACAGATACCAGAACTGGCTGGCATAATGCTGAGTGGTGGGGTGGGAGAGGAAGGACCACCCCAGTGACCCAGAGTGAGCTAAGTCCATTGGGCTTTCATCCACAGATGGCTATGGCATCAGACCAGCTTTTAGACAGCTGAGCCACTCTGGAGCCCCGGTAAGTATTTTTTGTGATTCATTCCTAAGACCACCTTCACAGTAGTGCACAGCCTCTCATGACTCATTTCTTTCTCCTAATTGTTACTGCAATACTGGACTATGCAATTCTCATATAGCTAAAAGCTGCAATATGCAAATGAGCCCTCTGACCAAGCACAATGATTCAAGGCAAAACATAATCCAGCAATTGTTATTTTTGTTCCTAACACTGCACTGTTGGTCTTTAAGCACACCTTTAGAGTGTTAATGCATTACAAGGTGTATCACAACCCAACAGAACCGCTATGGTACATTGTGCATGCTCCAGGCACTGAAAAGAAAGGAAAGCCATGGATGTGTAACAAAAAAAAACAGCAGCAGCCTTGCATTTCCATATTTCCAGCCTGGCCAGCAGCCCGACGCTGTGTTTTAATGAAGCAATGCCACAACGTGCAGATGCACGAGCCACAAACACTGACTAGCACCCAGAAGAAAAAGCCCACGGTGCGTAACGCTACAGCGCTCTGACGCAAGGTCATAAAATTGAGTTTTATCCAAGTGCTGGAGCTGCTCAGTGGAGCCGACAGGCTCTCGCTTAACCCCTCAGTGGCCAGATTCACTGCTAATCCACCTCAAATGGGACAATAAAAAGCCCAGAGTATAAATGAGGCTTCAGAGGAACAATGAAGCTCTGAACAGTACGAAGCGCCACACAGTGCAGCAGTTCTGAAGATGCCATTCAAATATGCACATTGTTTATACACAAACAAAATCAAAACAGTCACATCAACACAATTATTGGCAAATGTAAGCAAAATGAAAGCTGGATTTGTTTCATTCGCAATTACTCTACAGTACTGTGCAGTCTTCAGCCACCCAAAGAGCAAGACTTTCTTGTATTTCAATGTGGTCTTGAGGAACAGTTCTCCAGGCTTCCCGAAGGACGTCCAGTCCCTGATCCGGACCAGTTTCAGAGGAATGTTTTTTGTTTGTTAAGACACACAGTGACCTACGTATGAATAATTGAAGCAGAACAAAGCACATCTAACTTAAGTCCTGAACCAGTGAAGAAACAGGAGCAGATGATTCCAGATGATCAGGTGGTGATCAGTATACTGGTGGTGCTGAATGCTGAGTGGTTAGAACTCCTTTATCGAAGCTCCTTGTATCTTTAGGCACTTTGCAGCCTGTCTCAGTAAAACATTTGTTCCCATTTCTTTCATTTCATCTACCCAGTATGCCCAAGATAAGACAGTTTGACAGGCATAATATAGGATTTGTGCACAAACAAGGTGACTAAAACCAAAATATAAACAAACTAGGGGTGGCTCAAAACCTTTGCGCAGTACTAATCAATTCTGTGCCACATGCTGAGTGGGTGAGTCCATGCCCATGCCGGACTCCACACTTAATGACTTTCTGATGAAATTCTAGGGGTACGCTATTGGGGGTTATTATCTTGTTATGCGGTAAAAAAGTGCTTTTAAAGTGGCTTTAAAGTTTTCATGATCTGGATGAAAACATTTATAGTCTGTTTATGTGAAGGTTTTTACTTTACAGTTAATGTTAAAATTCAAGCATTTAACCTAAATCAAATCATGTTTATTACCACATGGTCAGTAAGAGAAGTGGATATAATGACTATAGATAAATAAAATTACTGCTGATGCATTTTACTAATGAACACAAACAGTGATTTGTAGTTGTTCTCTTTTAAAGTGGCTTTAAAGTTTTCATGATCTGGATGAAAACATTTATAGTCTGTTCATGTGAACTTTTTTTACTTTACAGTTTTTTTTAATTAAAATGTTGCCTCTATTACTAAATGCATGCAACAAGGCAGTAACTTCTGGTGCTTTTTAGTTTCAACATTTAAAAAAAAATATTGTGATAACTATTGTCTATAATGAGCATATTGTGAAGCATCTTGTGAAGTTTGTGAAGTTATATTTCACATTTCGTTCATCTGTGGTTTAGGAGGTGGCACTGCTGGCGGAAGGTTTGAGAAAATGAGCCAAACCAATCAGAGATAATTAACAAAAAATATCAGACTATTAAAGTCTGAAGCAATCATATCTAACCAGAAAACATGCCCCTAGTGGTAAACAGTGCCAAACAAACCACAGATTTTGTGTCAGTGTACTTATTTCAGCCGAAAGGCTGCCCCCCTGTCGCAAAGCTGCAACGGGGTCTGCGAGCCTCAAGAGGATTTCACAGAATAATTTGATTAAGGCGCATGGGAAGAAATACACCCTTCAATCCAGTGCAAACCACTTAATTCTGTCATAATAAACTCCATGGTGAGTGTTTTTGAGGATGCACCACAGATAACCAGACCCTAAACGGAAGCAGAAAGAGTGTCACCCTCACAATTCAGCTTACCTGAATCTCTCTGGCGTGATAAATGATGATCAAACCCAGAAGGATGATTGTAGAAAGGCTTATCAGGCATTTTAGGGCTAAGGAATACAAAGACTCCTGAAAACAGAAGGAAAAAACAAGATTCAGCTCATTCTACTCACTGTAGTTAAATTAGTACACATATAATGCTTTTCCACTGGCAGACAGAACCATGCCGCAACAAATGTTTTTCCATTACATTAAGTAACCCGAACCCGAGCCGAACCCAAGCTGCTTGACGGCAGCGCTAAAAGTGGGCTGCAGCCAAGCTGACTGCATTACTGCTTTCTGATTGGTCGAAAAGTCATCACAACATGGAAAGAGGCCACTGTTTGTTTGCAATGTCCGTGCAAAAAACAACAATGAAGATATAAACTATCAACTGGGAAGTTAATGAAGTACAAGCAAAGATACATTTCAGTGGGAGTTTTCTATGACGTTAAAAAATTTATCTTTAATGCTGTGAAAAACGCAAAGGTGAACCAGGACATCACTAACAAGTTTGCTGGGTTCGATTTTTAGCGCCTAGCTAAACAATAGCATATAAAAAAATTAAAAAATCAAACAAGACTATAAATAATGAAGGACCACAATAACAAAAGCAGCTCTGGCAGAAAAAATGTCCGCTGGTTCGACTACATGAGCGCGGTTTTGAGACGTAACCGGCCATAAACTGTGTGGAGGGAATTGAGTCAGAAATCCTGTTACTGGACTGAGATACACTGGAACATCCAAACGTGATACAACTTCAGTACCATCGCAGTTCAGTTTAGGTACAGTACGGTTCCTGCAGACCTGTGGAAAACTGCCTATAAAGTGTCCTCAAGCGTGGGACCAGAGGGATGTATGGGTCGTACTTTGGTTTGTCTGTGTTTATTAACGTTCATTTCAGCATCAGATGGATCTCATTAAGAGCGTTAATTCAATGTTTCTTCCAAGTCATGTCAATCAGCAAAAAAGCCATCTCCCAGTAAAAGTCCCTGACTTGGCTTTCAGTTACCAATAATATTTGCTAAAAATTCATGCACTGTCTCTGTATTCTTTTATATCATTTTATATTCTTTTACTTTGTTTAACTTAATCTTACATCCTACTTTTATTCAATATTAAATTGATGGTTACTTTTATCGCTTACCTTTCTTTTCACGCTTATTTTATCTTTGTAAAACACGCTGAATGTCCTCCTTGTATGATAATAATGCTCTATAAATGAACCTTGCCTTGCTCATTCAGAAGGTAGCATGGGAATGAAATGCTTCAGTGTGAATAGGTGGGACTAAAATGTAAATATGTTGGTTTTGTGACCTCACAAAAAATGTGATTTGAAAACGGGCTGTGTTGTGCCGTTTAGCTTCTATATATGGACTGGATGTATGAGGAGTGAATGTATATTTAAAAACTTTAACAATATTAAGAGACTTCCGTCCTTAGTTCCAGGAAAGTCACAAAATGGCCCATTCAATATACTGAAAGGCATCACAATTGAAATATGTTATAATAAAAGAGCAACACTGATATTCGGTCCATATTGTGCAGCTTTAACTGATGCTGTAAAGTGCGTTTAAGGACAAAAACTGACTTTTAAGGATCTTCAGAGTGTATTGGTGACTGAAAGGCAAACAACCTTTTATCACAGCCACTTTTTTTTACCGATTTTCACAAAATGGACATTTTTTTTAATCTGCTGAATGTTTTTCTTCTTGAAAACTTTGACTCAGTCAGTCCTTCATTAAATTAAATTAGGAGCTGCTGATGGACTTTCACAAATCCACCAACACCTGAAGGAACCGAGGAGAAATCTGGAACCGACACTGTAATAAAAGACTGATAAGATAATAAATAAAAGACTAAAGATTAAATAAAAGGATGATGGATGATGGATTTTTTTATTTATTGCTTATTATGATGTGTGTTTCTAACTAAATAAATACTTACAGCCCAGAAAAACAGCTTTACATTTTATTCCTGTATAATTAAATGTGTAAGATGTAAACAAAATCCTCCAGAGTGGATCAGAACTGTTCACAGTGGAGGTGAAAGGAACCGGATATCTCCCTCTAAAGCTCCCTCACAGAAAGCTGTTCAATGAAATGGTTATGGTTACACCACATGACACCTGAGACATTTCTTTTACCAGAGTTTTGAGAAGCTTTTGGTCCTAAAACTAAACCCCCTCATGGTGGAGGGACATCGTGAGGCAAAATAGTCCCAAAAGAAAATGATTTAGTTCATATTCACTATTTTACCATCATCTGCATCCGTATAAACACTCAGAGACAAGGGGAGCTTCACTGGGGGTCGACAGTGACTAAAACGACTGGATTTGTGTTGGAGACGTCTGGTTCCATTAAACACCACTGTGAAGAAATCAGGGTCTCTGCAATGAACACACTGAACTTTGTTTACACCCAAAACATTGAATTATGCAGAAATTCCCACACCTAATAAAAATGCAGTTTGTTGGTGAAACTGAATGAGTCAGGCCTGTAAATTCTGTTCAAGAGTCAGTGAGACCATTATTGTTGGCCCCTCCATGTGCTGGCCAGGCTCCGATTTAACTTCTTTTACTTTTATAGGCTTAATCACTGTATGTGTGTGTGTGTGTGTGTATAGTGCATGTTACTTCTCAGTGCGTGTGCATGTGTGTGTGCATATGTGTGTTGTGCATGTTACTTCTCAGTGCAGTTATAGTGCATGCAACTTTTCAGTAGTGTGTGTGTGCGTATGTGTGTGTTGTGTATGCTACTTCGCCCTGCAGTGTATATTAGTGTATAGTGCATGTTACTTTTCAGTGCAGTATGTTTGTGAAGTGCAGTGTGTGTGTATGTGTGTGTGTCTGTGCAGTGTGTCTATGTGTGCGTAATGCATTCTACTTTTCAATGCAGTATGTGTGTGTGTAGTGTACGTTACTTTTCAGTGGAGTGTGTGTAGTGTATGTCATTCTTAGTGCAGTGCGTAATACATGCTACTTTTCAGTTTGTGTTTGTGTAATATGTTTGTGTAGTATGTGTGTGTGCGTTCCCCTACCTTGCCGTACGCCCCCCAGGACAGCTCTGTCTCTATGACCATGACCACTATCCCGAACATGCCGAAGATGAGCGCGTAGTCGCTGAGGCGCTTCCTCTTCTCGAACAGCGCCCTGCG
>JBBPCY010048670.1:0-13108 GCA_037974405.1 Brachyalestes nurse
TTCAGTCCAGCAGAGAGCAGCTCCACTCCTGAATCCTGCAGGTCATTGTTACTGAGGTCCAGATCTTTCAGTGGTGAGTCTGAACTGAGCACTGATGACAGAGCTTCACATGTGTTCCCACTGAGGTTACAGTGATCCAACCTTTATATTAAATATAATTACCATTCAGAAGCAGAAAATTCAGTAATCCGAAAGTCTGAAATGTATTGTCTAGAACATTTATACTTGTTTCCTGGGAGTTAAAACAGCTGTCTGTTTCACATGTGTACAGATCTATACAGAAACAATTTTAATATGTTCATGTTCTGTACACTGAAAGTATGTTTTGTCCAGAGCACAATGAAAAAGGCACAGCTCATTTTCAAATCTTGAAATAAAAAAAGTTCCTTATTTTAATATGACCTGTCAGTAAAGTTTGTCTATGTTTATCTTTGTTGGTTGATCTGACTGATTGTTTTAAACATTGTTTTCAGTCACAGAGACCGACAGAGCAGTTAACCGTTCTTATTAAAGCTGACTCATATTAATCTTTTCAAATAACTATAAACAGAATGCAAGAGATCTTATTGAAGGGAATGTTTAAAACAAGACAAGTGAGTCACTTCCACTGTATGAGCCAAAGTCTGTATGAGCAGGTCACTCTTCCTTTTATTTTATTTTTTAGTTATATGATTGCTTTGATGATACTGATGTGTATTTGATACCCATTTAAAATCGGATCTAGATTTTCTGCTAATTCCTTTCTCTGCACACTGAATCTTCTAGAATCTCTCTCATCCTTGATTTCATACATTCACAGTATGAAATCAAGCTTGAAAATCTATAAATTGGTTTTAAATAAGTTCATATGATGGTACAATATTTTGACTTGATCAGTAGCCTGACTGGTATAGCTGAAATTAAAATATTACTGAAAAGGATACATACAGTGCTCTTCTTGTGTTTTTCACCACTGGCAGGAGTCTCCTCAGTCCCTCTTCTGACTGTCTGTATTTCTTCAACTCAAACTTATCTTGTGTTTCCTCTGACATCAGCAGCACAAACACCAGAGCTGACCACTGTGTAGAAGAGAGTTCCTGTTCTGAAAGATCTCCTGAGTTCAGGTATTTCTGAATGTCATCTGTGAGTGAGCTGTCTTTTATTTCACTCAGGCAGTGGAAAAGATTCATGATCTCCTCAGTGGATTTTTTCTCCTCAATCTTTCTCTTAATATAGTCTACGGTGTCCTTCAGACTCTCTTTGATTTCCATTTCTGGCTGAAGACTCTTCAGGAGCCTCTGATTGGACTCCAGTGAGAGGCCGAAGAGGAAGCGGAGGAAAAGGTCCAGATGTCCATTTTCACTCTTCATGGCCTGATCCACTGCTGTCTTGAGGAGATCATCCAGTGTGTGTTTTAACTTCCATGTCATGTTCTCCAGTTGAGTCTGAAGGAGTGGGTTGTATCCAGGACTGAATGTGAGGAACACAAACACTGCAGCAAAAAATTCCTGGAAACTCAAATGCACAAACCTAAAGATCTTCTCATCATTCTTAAAGATTTGTGTACACACTCCAGAGTACACGACAGCTTCCTCAAAATCAATGCCACTTTCTTTCAGATCTCTCTCATAGAATATGAACTGTCCCTTTTGTAACTGAACAAAGGCCAACTTTCCCAGCTTCAGTACACTCTCTACATCCAGCCTGTCTCTATCCTTGTTGTGTGTTGTGCTGTATTTATCATTCTTTATTCTTGTGTGAAATAGCAGGAATCGTGTGTACATTTCTGTAAGAGTTGTGGGAGCATCTGTCATGTCATTGTTGGTCTTGAGCATTTCCTGAAGCACGAATGCTGAAAGACAACAGAAGACTGGAATGTGACACAAGATGTGAAGACTTCTTGCTGTTTTAATGTGTGATATGATTCTGTCAGCTTGATCCTGATCTGTGATTCTCTTCCTAAAATACTCTTCCTTCTGTGGGTCACTGAATCCACAGATTTGTGTCACATGATCAAAATGCATATCCTGGATCTGTCTGGCTGCTGCTGGTCGTGAGGTGATCCAGACCAGAGCAGAGGGAAGCAGCTCTCCTTTGATGAGGCTTGTTATCAGTTTATAAGGAGTGGTCTTCTCTGTTACATTAGTCACTTTCTTTTGATCAAAGTTTAGATGAATTGTACTTTCATCCAGTCCATCTAAAATAAAAACCATCTTACGCTTGTCCTTCAGGATCTCCTTCATATCTGCATCCTCAAATTCAGGGTGGAAGTAAAGTATGAGTGTCCAGAGGGTGTACTGTTCATCTCTGATCAAGTTCAGCTCCCGAAAGGGAAGGAACAGAATAAAATCTAAATCCTGGTTGCATTTGTCTTCAGCCCAGTCAAGAATGAACTTGTGAACAGAGGCTGTTTTGCCCACTCCAGCGATTCCTAAAGTCAGCACTTTTATACCAGACTGTGCTTTGAAAATGTCACTAAATTGAACATTTTTTTCTGCCAATTTGGGATAAAACGCCTCAATCTGTCTCACTTCATGCTCAGGGTTCACTCCTCCTGTGCAGCCTTCAATCACATAGACTTTAGTGTAAATGTCTTTTAAAAGTAAACTACTACTTTCCAGTGAAGTATCCTCACACAGCTTTGCAAATTTAGCTTTGAAGTTTTCTTTCAGCATTCTTTTGATATCACATGTTTGTCCATCTGTTGGAAAGTAAGAGGAACATTTATGCATGGTTTTATGATACAGGAGTAAAGAAGAGCAGTTTTATGAGAGCAGGAAATTCATGATACAGAATGTCTCCTACTGTGTGAGTTTTTTTCTGTATATTCCTTTACCTCGATTGACTAACAATACAGAATAAACAGATCAGAGAAACATTAAAAAATATCAGAATGCAATATAGAATGCTTATATAGAATGCCTGATTTGTTGCTGTTATTGTTGTTGTAGAGATACAATGATTGTGTTTCTTCTGTGTAAATGTAAACAGGTCTTTTGTATACCTGCCTTATAGAGAGTGTCTATAAATCTTTATTGGGATTTCATAAAGGAAAGGAGGGTGTGTTATATGTTTTTCCAGTGATTAGTGGATCTTCAGGTTTATGATGTATATACTTAAGATCTGAAGTGAGATTACCTCCTGGGGAGGCTGCACTCTTCCCAGCCTCTTCACACTTTACTCCAGCTAAGAGAGTGAACATCAATATGATGAGTGCTGTATAAGATATAAACAATTAAAAAACTCCACAGGCATCTCAAAATAAATTCATTCTACCAGAACACAAGATAAATCTGGGTGTCCTCGCCATTCACTCTCCCCCTCACATTTCATAATTATTTGTTTGAACCCCCCCACATAATTATTTCACACAGCGCTGTTGAATCTTGAACCTTTCTTGAAAGAATACACACACCACTGGAAATCCGAGCAGCCTGTCTGTGCACTTGCATGCAGTGAGTTGGTGAACCTGGAGTGGATTTCCAATGGTATGTGCATTCTACTATCGATTAATTGGAGTGGATTCTTTCGTGAAAGATTCAAGATTCAACAGGGGTTTCCAAACATCCCCACTCCCTAAAAGGATGAGCCTTTGCAGACACGCAGCATCCTGGCTCCCACCCAAACACCGCCCCCACATACAAACCCAGCCACCAGTGTTGGGAAGCTTACTTTTAAAATGTATACCACTACAGATTACAGAATACATGCCCCAAAATGTAGTTTGTAACGTAGTCCGTTAAGTTACTCAATGTGAGTAACGTAGTCTGATTACTTTGGATTACTTAATATATTTGTCATGCTTTTTACAAAAAACATGAATGTAGAAATCACATCCTGCAAATTCTTGTTTGTTTTTCTCTACCAAATCTCCCTGAACAGAGGGTTATTCAGGCCATGAGGCAGTGTTAAGTGCATCTCGGGCCGACAGCCGTGCACTGGACGGTTCTGGACTTTTCCAGAACGTACAGATTGTCAGTACTCCCCTGTCTGTTCTGCTGGCTCCATGTCCATTCTGTAACTGACGCCAACAACATTAAACCATTACATACAAAGGGACTCTGGACAGGCTGTAGCCGACCTAGAAGCACTGTTTTTTGTATCACTCATCATGGTTGAGGGGCCTGGTTCTTGGTGAAAGCCCACTCTTCTGAAAACTTCCATAAACATGACTAAGTCCAAATTCGTGTGAGTGGCATGAGGAGAACCAGGCTTAATCATCCAGGCGAGTAAGCCCAAAAATGCTTCCCCGTAAGAGTTACGGTAATTAAAAAAATATTTAAAAAACCTGTCTGCACCGACAGCTTTGGTTTGAAAGGCGTTTGAAAGGTTAACATGGAACAGGAAAATACCACCGTGTAATCCATTTATTTCAATGAAGTAACTGTAATCTGATTATCACTTATTTAAATGGTAACTGTAACGGAATACAGTTGCTCAAAATTTGTTTTCTAATTACCTAATGCCTGTACATGTATTCCGTTACTCCCCAACACTGCCCGTCCCCTCGTCCAAACCCCACCCTCTCATTCAAACTCTGCCCCATGCCCAAACCCCGCCCCCACGCGTAGACTGATGTGTCCCCCTCACATTAAAATGCTTCTGACGCCCCTGCATTTACAACACATCTACCTGGACATGGTAGAGCAATGTTCAGACTGGCAGTGACAATGATGTGATTAGTAGTACTTCCCTGTACAACACACATTAACATATCACTACAGTGTCAGTGTTGTGTTGAAAAGTCTCCACTACTTAAATATTACTTGCTCACTGGTGGACCAGTGGGGCTCCTGAGCAGTGATGAGGGCGCTGAAGGGAGCAGGGTAACAAATGGTCCTAAAACTGATAAACCATAGTCTCTAATAGTAAACAGACAAGAAGTCCAGATATAAGGCATGTGTATTGGTGTGGCTTATTAATGTGTGATTCAATGCATTTCTTTTTAACTTTTTGCTTAGAGCAATACTACACAAACTACAAGGACACAAAACCAGAACACAAAACATGGAACTATAGTATTTTCAGAAATGTAAAATATATCTATATAAACGAACAGGTATTTAAGTTTGTTTAACCGCTCAAACTCATCCTCAAGATGTAAGAGAACCCTGCTTAATAAAACGTTTTTAAAAAATAAAATAAATAAATCATTAAATAAAAACACGTTCCCACTATTGATTTACTGTACCATCTGAGTGTTTGGGAACATGGTCATCCATTACTTTAATTCATTTTCCAATTTGAGCAGATAATCATTTATTTTACTTCTGGTTTCACAGCTGCCTCAGGATTTCTAAAGAGAGTTGTTGCAGCAGTCTATTTGCTTCTCTTTTCATTCCATTTGTTTGTTTAAACTATTTGTTCAGTTATTCTCCAGTATTCCATTTTAGATTTGTAGGTGTTTTGTGCATTTATGTTGTATTTACACTGAATGTTAATAGATTTATACTGAAAGACTAACAGTTCATTTAGTCCTCTTCCACCTACAGGAATGGGTTCTGTACTGGTTTATGCATCACAGAGCTTTTCTACCAAAAATAAATAGGTTGGGGATAAAAATGGAGCTGGTGTATCCAGTATGAAACATGACATTAGTAGGTGTGTCATTCTACAGTTTGGAGCATAAGTTGAGAATGCAATGGAAATGGATAAATCTTGTAAATCATGCTTTTTTTGATGAAAACTGATATCAGCAATAACAGAACAAAAGCTAAATACTTTTTTCTTCTATTATACAATGTCCTTTGTTGATGACATATCCTTGATTACTGTTCTGCTCAAAATTGTAAATTGATCATCGAGGAATTGTAAGCACATGGAAAGGCATTTTTATATCTAATAGAAGATGCTCACATACAAAAACCAAGATTTTTTTAGCCTTTTTTTCTCAGTAAATTAAAATTTTCAGTTTTAAGTGTTATTTACATCTACAACATCGGCCAACCACAGAGTGACATTGCACCAGACTGATTCAGTTAAACTCAAAAGCTACTTACTGTGAAGCAACAGCACTAACTACTCTGAAAAAATATAAAAGTATTTTATTAGTATATAAATAATATTATACATAAATAGCTTTTGGGCACCAAGTACTCAACATGGGTTTGGTGAGAAAAGAAGGGTTTGTACACAGAAAAGAACTAAACCTGCACTGTGGAGGCTGTAATGTTTTAGACTGGGATGTTTTGGGACTGTTTTTTTCTTAAAAGGCTCTGGGAATCTTGTTATTACACCTGGCAGAATCAATTTCATGAAGTATTAGGGGATTTTACTGTAAACCAGTTCCAGATTCAAGAATCTTTCATATTCAGAATTCTTAACAGTCAAAGTGTATAAAACCTAAAGGTGTGAAATGGAGAAGTGTAAATTAATAAGAAAAAAAGAACAAAAATCTCTGTTACGTTACACATTTGAATAATTATGAGTTCACACAGTGATGTAAATTTTATTACCATTATTCAGTGTGATTGAAAGATCCTCAGCCAGCTGATTCTGATTTATCTTCTTCAGGATGATCTGCATGATCTCTACAGCTCCATCACGGCCATACTTTTGAACAACCTTGTCCACAGTGTCCTCCCTGTTTGCCTTCTCCAACAGAGACTTTGGAATGCTGGTGAAACTTCCCCCACCATTAGACAGATGCCACTGGAACTTTTTCAGGTCCTTTCCCGACAGCTCCTCAAGAACATTCAGCAATGCTTCTGGAATGTTTGCCATCATGCAACACTAGAGATAAACAAGGACAATACAGTCGAATTTAATGGAGAATTTTGATGAAAGTCAACTCAGCCCAAAGATACTGAATGAAAAATGCTCTTTATGGTGAAAACAATGCAATAAATGTTTTTTTCTGTGATCTAGATCATTTTTTTAAATTATTTTAAACTGATGTTGAAATAATTGTGTGGTCCCCTCTGGTTGTCTTCCATGACCCAGCGCCAACTAATGTTTGCCACCATGCAACACTAGACACAATGAGGGACAATACTGTCAAATTTATTGGTTTTGATAAAATTCAACACAAAATGGATTAAACTTAACAGCTCCTTAAACAAGTCGGGTCAGGTACTGATATTGGAAGGATCAGTTCTTGATCATAAGTACCACTTCAACTCCTCCCAAAGATACAGAATATAACTGAAATGAACCGCCTTACGCTGCAAAACCTAAATAATAGCAAATAAATTATAACTGTATTTTAATGCAAGAACTATTTTCCTCTGAACTGGATAATTTTGTTTATTTTTTTATTGTACAGTAATGTTGTAATTTTGTTGTTCCCACTGGCAGTCTTTTATAGAGGTTCACTCTTCCATGGTCTAATACCAACAACTGGCATAACACATAGTGACCTCAGATCAGAGATGGGGTCTCAAGTCTGAGACTCGGACTCAAGTCGCACTTAAGTCGCACAAACAGAGACTTATGACTTGACTTTAGACTTGCCCTCAACGATTTGAGACTTGACTCGGACTTGGGTGTTGTGACTCGCGAGTCATAACTCATAAACAATGTTCATTTCATAGAATTATTTATTTATATATCGCAATCTTTCTAATGTTTTCCATAATAACACGCGAAAACCACTCACCTTGTGTCTGATTACTTTAGTCCAAGGCATGGGCGTAGATGGGGATCCGTTCCATAGCCACCCCCGATTCCCCCCACCCCCCTAGCACAGATGATGTAGTGATACTCATACTCCTGTTTTAGGGTCTAAAACGTTTTATTTTGCATCTTAAATCTAAAACCATTATTGGGACACAGCTATCATCATTTGCAGATGTCTACCAGGCCTGACATCACAACAGGGCTGCCAAAAGCTTAGAAAAGCAGTTTTTTTTCCCAAACCTGTAAAATTATTGAACACAGCTTCACACTCTCCCCATACACACACAAAAGTTCAGAAGCACAAATGAGCATGATAAAGAAATAATGAAAGAGAGACATGAATATAACGGTGGTGAACCCTTGCAAAAAGCAAAGAAACCCATTTTTTTTCTACTCATCATTTTTCTTCTTCATCAATGTCCCATTTATTATTAAAAATATTTTGTTTATTTTATTATTTGAATTCTGTTATCTATCTGAAGTGTAAGGAAGGCCTAATTTTACCACTGGACAATAAGCTATTTTGATATAACAGAGACAGCAAGTAGAGCTCTCAGAGCAGTCCAACACAGGAAACAGTTTCTAACTACATCTAGTAATCTGAGTAACAGCACACAAACTGCAGAGTCCGATTACTTCCAGATTACTTCCTGCATTGATCTCAAACATTGCCACTCCAACTCACAGTGATAGAGAATTTTAGTACCTGAAATGACTTTTAACTGGTATTCTAACTGGCATTCAATGCTATTTGAGTCATGCCAGTTGTGCCCAGCACTCACCTTGGCTATGGCCCATGTGTTTACTCAGCATTAAATCTCCCAAAGAAACTGGAAATTGCAAATAGTGAGTCACTGTTGCATACCAGTTTCCCCATTTCATATTGCTATCAGAATGTAAACCGTAGTTAACACTTCAGCGTCAATGCACTGAGAGAGATGACAAGACCATTTTCCTGACTGCCTTAATCTAGCGCTACTTCACATCTGAGTATTATTTCAGCAAATCGTTTTAGCTCAAACATTTCTGTAAGAATATCACATTTTTTCCTATATCTTGTTTTACCAGTTACCATCCACCGTCTGTTTACGTATACAGTTCAGGGACAATTTAACATAAACCTTTTACTCATTGCTTCACATTATTGGTGTAGAGTTAGAGTTCGCCATCACCTGGTCCTTCATCAGGAGTTTCTCTACAGGTTTCTATAGTGGATTCATTAAACTCTACAGGATTCTATCCTATAGTTCACATCAAATTCTTTCCTATAGGTCACATCAAAAAGTGCATAGGTTCCAGTTCTGACACTCTAGCATTGGCCTCTTTCAGTGTATGGCTCCATACTCCACAGAGTGATGCATTCCACCCGTAACGAGCATTAAAACTTAAATGACTCCTGCTATAGTAGCATTTCTATTTGGACCAGACAGCATAGCCTTCAGTGCCCTGTGAAGGCTATGCTGAGCTTGTCCTTCCTTGGACCACTGCTGAAAGATACAGACCACTGATGAGCAGAAATAGGGTGTGAACTAGCGGGGAGCAGGGGGAGCTATAGTTCCCCTGGTTGTGACATGAGCTCCCCTGGAAACATGATTTGTGAAATTTTGGGGGAGCTCTAAAATATTCATATGATGACCAAATAAATGCCATTTTCTCACAGATGTAAATTAATTACAATAAAGTTATATTTAGAGGTTATTACTCATGAAAAAACGCAGCCCGCTTGCACGCTCTGGGGGCACTGCCTGCAGCCACACCCACTACTTGCTCACACAAGCTCACCCGGTTGGCTCCCCCGGAGACTGTGATATAGTTCGCACACTGAGCAGGAACACCCACAATCTTGGCTACTTCTGAGATGCAGTCATTTCGACATAATAATTTAGCACTTGTCAATGTTGTTCAGGTGGAATATTTCTCCTCCATGGGCCAGCTGGTGGGGTAGTGGTTAGAGCTTTTACCCTGCAATCAGGAAGTTGTGGGTTCAACTCCCATAGCTGCTAAGCACCTCTGAGGTTCCCAGAGTAAGATACTGTCCCCACACACTGCTCCCTGGGCACCCTATTCCTGGCTGCCCATTGCTTCACTTGGTGAATGGGTTAAATGTAGGGGTTAAAAGAATTTTGTGCTGTTCACACTGTGTGCTGTGCTGTGTTCATGTATGACAGAATGGTCACATTCACTTTTAATTTCATTCACATTCCATCAACAAGAGCCAGTCCCAGACCCTGGCACGCCCAGTTGTAATGAGGTGTTATTCATTTTAGTCACTTTAATATACAGTGAAAGGCCATAATGTTTTGGCTGATCATGCACACCATCTCATCAGTCAAAGGTTTTTGACCACACAGATTGGTTACATGTTTCCTGGGCAAATGTAACTTTCACAGTAAGACAGCATTTACAAGTGGTGGAGTGTCTGATGGAGAGAGGTGTGCATATCAACCAAGTGACATGTCTGACATAGGTACACACCTTGGAGTTGTCTCACTCAAGAAAGAGGGGATTCCCCCAGGCCCAGAAGAACAAGCATGACTTTTGTTCATCTTGACTACTTTTAATAACCATCACCACAATGATAATGCCATCAGATCTAACACCTCTCACAGAGAGCACAGTCAGTGTACAACACAATCAGATCTAACACCTCTCACAGAGAGCCCAGTCAGTGTACAACACAATCAGATCTAACACCTATCACAGAGAACAGCCAGTATAGAACACAATTAGATCCAATACCTCTCACAGAGAGCAGTCAGTGTACAACACAATCCGATCTAACACCTCTCACAGAGAACAGTCAGTGTAAAACACAATCAGATCTAACACCTCTCACAGAGAGCAGCCAGTATAGAACACAATTAGATCCAATACATCTCACAGAGAGCAGTCAGTGTAAAACACAATCAGATCTAACACCTCTCACAGAGAACAGTCAGTGTACAACACAATCAGATCTAACACCTCTCAGAGAGCAGTCAGTGTACATCACAATCAGATCTAACACCTATCACAGAGAACAGTCCGTGTACAACACCCCATCAGATCTAACACCTATCACAGAGAACAGTCAGTGTAAAACACAATCAGATCGAACACCTCTCACAGAGAGCAGCCAGTATAGAACACAATTAGATTCAACACCTCTCACAGAGAGCAGTCAGTGTACAACACAATCAGATCTAACACCTCTCACAGAGAACACAATTAGTGTAAAACACAATCAGATCTAACACCTCTCACAGAGAACACAGTCAGTGTAAAACACAAACAGATCTAACACCTCTCACAGAAAGCAGTCAGTGTACAACACAATCAGATCTAACACCTCTCACAGAAAGCAGTCAGTGTACAACACAATCAGATCTAACACCTCTCACAGAGAGCACAGTCAGTGTACATCACTAATCCTTCAGCCCGGAACAAAATATCTGACAGTTTTATGCATTACAATTCATGCAATAAATAGCAGCATTTATGCCCACAGGTTTTAGATATTGTAGACAGATAATTATATGAAAATGCTCCCAGAGGGGAAAGATGTTTGTGATGTACACTGACTGTGCTTTCTGTGAGGGGTGTTAGATCTGATTGTGTTGTGCACTGATTATGCTCTCTGTGAGGGGTTTATCACTGTGAGGGGTTTATCTTGGTTTAAAATCAAATAAATTAAAATGCATTAACATTAATAATAATTGGGGCAGCTGGTGGCCAAGTGTAGGAGATGTGAACAAATTTAATTTAAAACTTGTATATGAAGCAGGTCTTAAGATATTGAAATGGGTCAGTTGCAGCTCCTCCAATGCAGAAAATGTGGTTTGCATCCAATGTGAGCAGGTTGTGTATTTTGTTATATTGGCATACACATGTATTTGGTGCTGAATTTGTTTTTGATTGGCAGTTGATGTGTTGAGTGGGCCAAATTGAACTTTTGGAGAAGCATAGTGTGGAACCAGTGATGCAAGACTGCGATAAAGATTACTCAGAGAAGACAGATTGACTTTAGAGAGGCGCATACAAATATGCAGAGCAACAGAACTATCAAAGGAGAATAGCAGAACTATTGAGGGCAATGCAGAATGCAGAAGAGTTTGTTGGACAACACATGTCACAGTCTGTCTTATTTTACCAGTTTCTGCTTTGTTTTCTCTGTGCCATGTCTTGTTTTGGTTCTCAGCCCATCTTTAGCCCTGCCCCCGATCAGTGGATTCACCTGTGTCTGGTTCATGTCCCTGCCTCTTTCCCAGGTGTTCCTTATTCTGAACCAGTACATATGTCTCTGCTTGTGTGTTAGCTCTTGCTCATTCATTACCCTTCTCTTGTCCCAGGAGTATCTCATTGTGGTAAATAAAGTCCACTGGTGTTTGTAAGTGTGTCTCCTCTCTTCATCTCATCCCCGGAACATGACAGAATGACCAACCAGTGATGGGCACATGAAGCTCGGAAGTTCGTATCAAGTATGAGGGGGCGTGGGAGACGGGCCCACTCTTCAACTTTCTCAACCCTAAGGGCCCGCTTGTCAACTTTCTCAATCCGAGGGGCCCGCTCTTCAACTTCCTGAACCCAAGGGTCCCACTCATCAACTTCCTCAACCCGAGGGGCCAGCTCTTCAACTTCCTCAACCCGAGGAGCGCACTCGTCAACTTCCTCAACCCGAGAGGCCAGCTTGTCAACTTCCTCAACCCGAGGGGCCCACTCGTCAACATCCTCAACCCAAGGGGCCTGCTCTTCAACTTTCTCAATCCGAGGGGCCCGCTCTTCAACTTCCTGAACCCACAGGGCCCACTCGTCAACTTCAAAAACCAGAGGGGCCCGCTCGTCAACTTCAAGAACCTGAGGGGCCCATTCTTCTACTTCAAGAACCCGAGGGGCCCGCTCTTCGCCCACCTCATCCCGAGGGGCCACCACTTTCTTCCCCTGGTTTCTCGTCATCAGCATCTGGTGGAGCCCAGAGAGTGGCTTCAACCCGGCCAGTACCACTTTTCTTCCCTCAAGTTCAGTCTACACCTTCTGTGAAAGACGGTTATCAGTCCCACACTAACCCTGTTGTTTACATGCCTGTATCTGTGTCTGTCCCTGTTTATGTTCCCATCACAGTGTGATGAGAACATTTATTCCCACATCCATTTCAATCCCTGTTATGCCTGTCACCATTTTTTTCCTATTAGCCTTTCTGTTTTTCAACCCTTCCCTCCTCCATCAGCCATGTCTAATTCATCTTTTGTCCACCAGTCTCCCTCTTGCTCCTCTATTACGTCTTCATTGTCTCTTTCTACTTTCCAGTCCTCTCCCTCGTTCTCTTTAGTTACTTCTCAGTCTTGTCTCCCTCAGTTTAACCCACAGTTCCAAGCCCCTCCCACTTCAGCTCAGTTCAAGGCACCTATATCTAAGATTCCGTCTCAGTCCCCCAAGCCTGATCCTTTGTAAACTCAGCAAAAAAAAGAAACATCCTCTGACTTTCAACTGTTTTTACTTTCAGTAAACTTAATGTGTAAATATTTGTATGAACACT
>JBBPCY010048688.1:0-13107 GCA_037974405.1 Brachyalestes nurse
AGAACTTTTTGTTACTTAACTTCGCTGTATCGTGAATCGTACTGAACCGTGATGTCAGAACTATAGTGTGAACCGAAATGTGACCTTTCTATCCCATTACACCCCTAGTGTGCTGTGCTGTATTAACGCATGACAAATTGACACTTTACACACACACTGTACACTATGTACTACAATGAACTACAACTAGTCTGAGTTTACTACAAGCTTTATTTAGGAATCCTGTAGAATCACTCTGGAGCTTTATTACAAGGTCTTAGATTAGACTGCCAGGTCAATGATTGCTATTGCAATTTAAGATGAAGACGTGGCTTAATCTATGCTTGCGATACCAAGCCTGAAAGTCTACTTAACTTTAACCTCCAAAAAGATGTATAATGCTGTACTCATCACATCATGGAGACATCAGACTATTTCTTCTATTATTTTTTTTCTATATTTTATCTTATATTTATTATCTTATATTTTTTATCTTATATTTATATTTATATTTATCTTATCTTATATATTTATTCTATACCTGTAAAGCACACTGAATTACCTTTTGTGTATGATAATGTGCTATAAATAAATAACCATGACTTGACGTTTTTTTTACAAAAAAATATCTCCTAGACATGGATAAAACTGCAACAACCCAACATTTGAAAACATTGTTAGCCTAAATCAAGTTTAATCTGCATGTACTCCACAGTTCAACCCAAGACTAGTCTTAACCTTAATGAAGGAAATTAGTTTTTTAATGACATGAATGGCATGTTTGAGATAGATTATATTGTTACAAAGTTAAGCATTACTGAAATGATTAAGCCTAATCCAAGTCCGGGGTCAATAACCATTGACATAATCGTTTAGTGCAGTACTGTCAATGGAATCCAGTGCAGTCTTTTTAGTTTAAGTGTGGTTTGAGTCATTTTCAGATTGAGTAACCAAGTTTAAGCTTCAAGTCCTAGATACCACTGACGGTTTTACACACCTGTGTGGAAATTAAAGTTACAAGCTTAAGCTCACACTGCTTTGAACTGGCTGATGTAATATTTTGTTCCTTTTTTTTATTTTGACGATACTACTGACACACGGTTCAACTGTTTGGAAACAGTCCAGACTGAAGAAATGTCTAAACTGGGTCACTCTCTGATCATTTCCCCCGTCCTGTTGCTCAATTCCTGAGTCATCAGGAAAAACACACACATAGATGGCGAACTGGTTGCAAAACTAAATGACATCACCCAGTTCATTTTTTAAAATATATTTTCTTTCTTTCAAGAAATCTATTTCTCGCTCTCTCTCTCATATATTCATATATATATATAACACATATGTACATGCGCACACACACACACACACCACACACACTTACAGGTGCAAAAAAATGAATCTTACAAATGAGTAATTTATCTAGATCTTCTTTGGCCATTTTTATTTGTTTTTAACAAACTCAGGAACACAAAGTTGAAATCACTGACACAGTCAACATTTTGCACCTATATTGTAAACACGGCTACATTGTTATTTATAATTACCCAGACTAAGTTGCAACAGAGCCTAAAATCCTACTTGATACAAAGACAATGACAGAGAAAAAAATTATATATTAAAAATGTGGTACCAATTATCATCACAGGGTTAATGTCTCAATACTGTCAGTTCCAAATACTGCACATGACTTACAATGTCAGATCAACCACTAGCAATTTCTGTGGTGTGTGCTCTACAAATGGCTTTAGCAGGTAATTAGTATATAGTTTAGATACAGTGCAAATTGAAATACAGTCACTTCCAGCATCTGTTCATATTTGTGCTTCCCACATCATAAATCGCTGCGTGGCTTGGGCCTATTCTGCGGCCAGACTCTTCTCTATCAGCTGAGGAGAAAACGGGCCAACTAACCAATTCAGAGGCGTGTTGTTGAGCAGGTATTCCGTTACTCCATCCAGCGACTGTCGCACCTGGCAGAATGAGAGAAACATTTAATGCACACCAGGTTACAACACACTTTCAATTAGGGCTGGGAAAGTTCACGCGTTATTATCGCATTAACGCATTATTTACTTGACGTCGACAATTATTTTATAGCGCGTTAATGTAGGTTTTTAAAAATCCTTTTATTTTGAAAGTGTTTTTTTAATTTCCACCAAATGTGAGCGTTGAGCTATTTAATATGGACAAACGTAATGGGATGCTGCAGTATATTCGGGCATTTAGTCCTGTAGCCTGCCGGCAGATACAGCAAGGGTCCAGTGGACTTTGGACCCAGAGCCCGTCCTACAGCGCCAGTCGCCGAATCAGAATCAGAGTCAGAATCAGAATCGCGTTTATTGGCCGAGTATGTGTGTAACACATCCAAGGAATTTGATTCCGGTCGATGGTGTCTCTCAAGCACAACAGTATAAAACAACAACTATATGTAAAGATATGTGTGTACATGTGCCTACACTACACCCATATGTCTCTTACAGAGCGTGCTGCCGCTCCAGTAGGCCAATAGATGCGATTCTGATTCTGATTCTGATGAAATTACGTCAGTTGATGCTGTCAGCCGTTCTAGTGTTATTACCACTGCATTCAGATACATAGACTTTCATATGGAGTCGGTCCCTCTTTGCAGCAAACATATTTGCCTACTCCTATGTTGATAAGAGTATTAAAACCAGTATGTTTAGGACTACGATTAAAGGGAGTTAACTATGGCAAACATGAGATTAATCGCTATTAAATATTTTAATCGACTAAAGACCTACTTTCAAATAATAATATGTCTTGTGCTGTTTGTGCTCGACACATCCAGAGGTACACTATATGGAAAAAAAAGTATTGACATGCCTGACCATTACACCAACTTTAATGACAACGCATTCAAATACAAAAACTTTAATTTGTAGTTGGACTCCCTTTGCAGCTTCCACTCCACTCTTCTTGGAAGGTTTTCCACAAGATTTTGGAGTTTCTGTGGGAATTTGTGCTCATTCATTCTGTAGAGCATTTATCAGGTCAGACACTGATGTTGGACAAGAGGGTCTGGCTCACAATTTCTGTTCCAGTTCATCCCAAAAGTGCTGGATGGGATTGAGGTCAGGGCTCTGTGTGGCCAGTCAAGTTCTTCCACACTGAACTCATCCCACCATGTCTTTATGGAGCTTGCTTTGTGCACTGAGACACAGTCATGCTGGCATTTAAAGTGCAATTGAGAGCACAAAGAAAATCTCCACAAAAAAGCACTGCAAATAGAATGCTCTTCTTTGATTTGAGAAGAACAGATAGGCAAGTTTCTACAAACTTTTGGACGTATGGTCTATGTGGATAGACAGACAGATGGAAGGATGGATGGATGGGAACAGACAGATGAAGTACTGCAATTTAGAGACAAAATTACAACCTTCTTCAGTTTATAGCAGGTTGCAGCACAGCTGCTTCTAAATGACTTATAATTAGTTAATTAAAGGCCTGAAGAATAAGATCGTTGCATTATCATCCCATGATAAACACTGAATGGCATAATGTTTTCATGTAAAGTGTTTTATTCATGTGGAAATCACACATGATCAAGTAAACTCAGTGCATCACTGTTTTCAATGCAGTACTGTGTAGCTACTAGGGCATTAACACAAAAGTCAACTAGTCGACTAGTCAACTTCAGAGGCACGAGTCGACGCCACCTGAGAGAAGTTGAGAAGTTGTGTGTTTTTTTCCCTCTCTCTCTGCCCTCGCTTGTGTACACAATGCAGTCTCTGTGTCTGACTGGCTGACGCTGACACGCGTTCCTTGGCTTAAGCAATTATTATAGTCGTTTCATAAAGAGGGCGGTAATACTACTGACACAAGGTTCAACTGTTTGGAAACACTCCAGACCAAAAGGCACTACAGTCTGAAGAAATGTCTAAACTGGGTCACTCTCTGATCATTTCCCCCGTCCTGTTGCTCAATTCCTGAGTCATCAGAAAATACACACACAACGAACTGGCTGCAAAACTAAATGACGTCATCCTGTTCATTTTTTTAAATATATTTTCTTTCTTTCAAGAAATCTGGCGCAAGCAGAATCTAAACACAACCACAACAAGACGAGAGACATTAGGAGTAGGAGACAGACACACATCACATGTGGAGATACTTCACTCTAGACACACAAACAGTACGGTGACCTGTACAATCTGCAAGTCTGTGTTAAAGTACAGTAACAGTACCGGCGTTCTGCACGGCATCTGAAACAGCATCTGCTAGCTAACATGGCTAACGCTAGCGCTGCAGAGAGTCGTCCTGCTGCGATGGACACTTAAATTTACCAGAAAATTCAAGGCATCAGCTTTTGTTTAACATTTTGATTGTTAATGTTACAGAGAACGTTTAATAAAAGTTGCTCAGAGTTGCACATCCGTGTTCCTCCACTGCGTGTGTGATGACGCCATCAATCGACTAGTCGACTCGACTTCGACTTTGCTGACCGACTAGTCGACATGAAAAAGCTGGAGTCGTTAATGCCCTAGTAGCTACTGATGCTGTTTGTACCTGTGCGACTTGCTGGCGGCTCTGCTGCAGTAAAAGGGGTGTGAGGGTGTTGGCTTTGCTCAGAGACGACTGCAGGTCTTCAGCTGTGTGGCGGGCGTTCAGCAGCTGCTCCTGCACAATATCAGGCAGGCCTTGCACACTGGACACTACACTTCCACAGGCCAGCCGCAGCTGCCCACTGAACCCACGCACCATGGAGAGAGTACGCCACTCCAGCTGCTGCAGAATCACACACATGCACAGAATGAGGACTTTACTGTATTCATTACTATACTGAACAAGTACACAAGTCACATACCAGGAATTTGTCCTTGTGAAATTGATGGTGATGGACAAAGTAGAATACGAACAGTAAACAAATAAATGCCACTAAATGCCAACACACACTTGCACCCACGCATACACATGCGTACATTCAGGCAATTGTTTAAAAAAAGTGTAAAAAACAAAGGATTCTTTGGGGCAATACCACAGAACAGCCTGTTTAGGTTACGTAAAGACTGGTTCTTTTCATGTGAAGAAGCACTATCCTTCAATTAAAGCAATGTATGGTGTCAACTTCTTTAGTTTTGCTCTGAAGCTGCAAGTGCTCTCAAATAGACTTGCTTATGTGGTTTCTGACACTGTATGACATAGTGTTCTCTATAAAACTGAACAAAAGTAAGTAGAAAGTTCAGATTTGAAAATGGCTCCTTCTCATTTTGTAGCTACGAAAGCCACAATCGTATGCAAACTTTTGAGCTTCTCTTGGAAAATGACATTTAGTTCAAAGTGAAAATAAGTACACACTCTCTACAGAGAACACACTTCTACATATTTCAATGTACAATTGATTTTATTTATGAAATAAAACAAACATGAACCCTGTGTAAAAGTGACTGTAGTATGCACTAAGCAATTTCCTCTGGGATCGATAAAGTTTTCTGATTCTGAAGTTCTAAGAACCTCTAAGAACCAAGAAAAGGTTTTCACAATAAGTTGAGTGTATGCACGCATAGTAAAACTGCAAAATGGGCTCAAACTGACATGTAAATAAGTTTCCTACATTTCCAGTTATTGAATTAATTTGTTGCATCCGTGCTGGCCATTTATAGAAATAATTTAACCAAAAATTATACAATTTTCCTCCCCTCCGTTTAGTTCTATGCTACAGTCTAAATATCCGAGTTAAATTACATATTTTGTTCATTTTGTGAATATAACATATTGAAAAAAAGGTGCAATAACTTTTACACAGGGTACACAATGTATGTATTATTAATATATGAAATTCAGTAAAAAAAATCAATTGTGCTTCGAAATATGTAGAAGTGCGTTCTCTGTAGAGAGTGTGTACTTATTTTCACTTTGAACTTCAACAACCGATAATTTGCCAAGAGGAGCTCAAAAGTTTGCATTGGATTGTGCATTTTGTAGCTATACAATGAGAAGGAGCCATTTTATAGATAACAGTATTTCATCCAGAGCCAGAAACCACATAAGCAAGTCTATTTGACAGCACTCTGAGATTCAGAGCGAAAATAAAGAAGTTGACACCATAGACTGCTTTAGTTGAAGGAGAGTGTGTCTATAAACCTAACCAGACTTCCCTTTAAAGTGTATTGTGGTTCTGTTAACCTAACAATTAAAGCATCAGAGAAATCAAAATTTCAACCCACCCCTACCTCTCCCTGATCATTTGTCCCATCGATCTCCGCCTCCGCTGCTCCTTGTCCTTCTTTGCCCCCGGGCTGCCCCTCCTTCCACTCCTTCCAGCGCTTCAGCAGCTGCTCTGGAGCGCCCCCTATCTGGCTGGCAGTGGCACGGGCAGTGCGGGTGGCCTCCAACATGTCAAGTGTGCTTGTGATTTGGGTGACGGCTGCATGTGTGACCTCTCGTGCATTACGAGCCTTGATCAGGGACAGGTCCAGTGCCCGCTCTCTCACCCGGGCCGACAGCTTACCTAGACGAACAAAGTAGCTGGAGCCGGAGTTCAGGGTGGCTCCGCCCTCGTCGTTTGGAAGAGGCTCTGCTAGAGCAGCTATAATGAAAAAAAAAACACTTAATGTGAGCAATTATTCCAGTCAATCACACATCTAGTCTATAGTTATGTCCTTCCTGTATGCTCATTTAGTGTTTCTGCTGAAATTAATTAAGAATCTGTCCAGCTTTGCTGCAGTAACAGCCTGTTGAAACATGGCTGAGAGGATCTGATTGCATTCAGCCACAAGAGCATCAGAGAGGTCAGGTACTGATGATAAGTTCAGGATCGCCATTCTGATTCATCCCAAAGGTGTTGGATGGACAGCCGTCACTTCAGAGAATGCACTTAATGCTAAAATGTAAAGTGTAAATGTGTAAAGTGTTCGTTTTTCATACGTGAACACACCACAGAACAGCATAGAAATTGTGCTCTGCATGTAACCCAGGGACCAGGTGAAGAAGGGCAGCCAGGCACACAGCACCCCGGGAGCAGTGTGTGGAAACAGTCCCTTGCTCAAGGGTACCTCAGTGGTGCCATCGGCAGTCCTGGGATTCAAACCCATGGCCTTCCGCTTGTAGGGGTGAATCCCTAACCACCAGGCTACCAGCGGCCCAAACCTGTGCGGGCAGACCTCAATGGGTTTCTGGTCCGAAATGTATCATAATTCTATTTCATTGGACTATTTCCAGCCTCTGTTTATTCCTTAGAATTAAGCAGGCTGTTTTTGTTACTGTGCTTTTATATAGAAATGCGCTCTCATCTGATTGGCCGGCACTCACAAGTAAAACGAGGTGCCTGAAGTTCAGAAGCAACCTGGCTGTGTCTGAAGTGTTGTAAAGGCTGCCTACTCAGATAGCATGCTGTGGCAGTCACACTGCACTAACAGTTAAGAACTCACGGGCAGGAAGGCTTCAAGACAATTGTTGAGTTTGGACTGAAATCCTAAGTGCAGGAATGTCCTCTGCATTTTCAGTCCAACAAAGTAGGAGCACAGCTGAACAACTGTTCAGACTGAGACCAGCTGAGAAATACGTGGAATAAGGTATGGAATGAAAACCAGCAGCAATATCGACCCTTTACTGATAAGACTAGACACTCCTGTTTTAGACAGGAAGCACGGTTTTATAGACAGTTGAGCCCCACATGAAGTCACGGTTCAGAGTTTGTGGCCTCAGTAGTTCCCTGATTTTTCTTAGAACCGAACTATGAATTGTTCATGGAAAGCCCTGCTAATTCGAGGAAACGGTTGTTTTTTTCTTGGCAATATATAATTTTTTCATCCATTTTTGTGCAAAATTATTAAGAAAAATATCATTTGCATTTTTTTTAACATAAATATTAACGTAAATTCAGCTACATTTCCATTTCAAATATAACTGTATAAAGTACTGTCGAGAGAACATAAAGCAACCGTATAGGAAAACGCATCTTGGGATGGTGAAATACCCCTGTACTCAGAGGCGGGAGGTTTGAAAGTAGCCAATCCGAGAGTGTTATTCATTTCTCCTCGCTGCTAATTGGCTGCTGCCCTGTGACGCATCTCTGGCAGTCCAGCATTGCCACATCAGAACAGTTTCCCGCATGTAGTTTACCTTTACATTTTTTTAAAAACTCAGCTTAGTAATGTACCAAGCCGAATTAAAAAATAAAATGTAAGTGTTTTGGGAGCATATTTAGGGTTTAGACTATAAAAATATACCACATCACAAATTTGCGATTTTTCACAATTCGCAGGTGCTCTTGGAATGTAACCCCCGCGAATTTCAGGAGTTGACTGTACCTAGAATTGATTGAAACATTGGAGATTTTCACTGCAATCTTTTTACTGAAGATAACAGTGTATCACTTACATACAGGACTCACCCAGTTCTTTCTCAGTGATTGGAAGGTGCTGCTCTACCCAGTCCTCAGAGCGGGTCAGAGCCAGGCCCACACCACTGCTGACCATCTGAGCAACCTTGGTGCCCATGATCGTGTTAATGCCACCGCTTACTGCTGTACGGGTCATCTCAACACCTCCAAAAACAGCCCCCATCACTGCATCCTTCGCCCCCGTCACAGACTGGTACACCTTGTCCATTGTTTCAGACATCAGCTGCAGAACGAAAGTCAAGTCTGAGTTAACATTACTAATTTTTTTTGCATACAACAACTTGCATTTTTTTAATTCTATACAACATCAGAAATGAACAGAATTGTAAAACAGGAGTACAGAAGAAAAAATAATGTACATTTTATATACATTAAAAAGTTTACAGCTCATGTCATTTAACTTAAAATGCTCATTTTGCAAAGTGCCTTCATTGATGCATAAATTGCCTCTGAACGTCTCCTGAAATTACAGTCTTTGCTGTTTAAAGTAAGTACACATCTTTCCAAGGGAACAAACAATGGCTTATTTTAAGTTCTTCCAAATGTTTCCATTACTGTAGGTTCTAGTTTATAACTGAGTAGCTTGGACTGTGAGAAAGTACTCACTAAATACTTTACTTACTTGAATTTCTTCCTCCCCTCTCTGTTTATATAACACATGATTGTATGGCTTGTTTAGGCAAAAGAGCTCGTTCTAGATGTGGTATTTGCATCTGGCCTGGAGACTTTGTTGCAGTTTACAGTACATACAGTGTAGTCCATAAGTTTTGGGGGTTTTTTTATTCTTTTAACCAACCTATCCATGTCTCACACAAAAATGTGATCTTTTGGGGATTTAACATCTTTCTGGGTTTAAAATTTTACTCTACCAAGTAGGACTACTTTGCTATGGCTAATCAGAACTAGGCAGGTTGGCAATGGCAATTAGACAATCTGTCCTAGTGTTACACTTTACACCCATCAAAGAAATATCATTAAAATGAACAACATACTCTAAATACAGGAATTTTGACAACTTGTTTTCTACTGATGAATGAATACAAATCTTTTATTAGTCGTTCTCTCTTTTTCTCTCTCTATACAGTAGATAAATACAGTAGATAAATCATATATAATTGTGTGGGAATGTATAATTACATGCTGTAATATCACATGTAACTTATTTTTGCATTATTATTCAGTTAATTGGTCTTCATACTGTCATTACTGTAATATACTGACATATACTACACGTTCTTTATCAATATAACAGAAATGATAATGTTCTACATATCCAACATGCATTTTGTATTTCCTGAACAGCTTTTTCTTCTGGTTGTTTCGCATGATTTGAAAAAACTAGCTGCCCAACTTTCATTATGAATAAAGCAATAGGAACAGTCTACAATCACTTGGATTAAAATATTTATATAGCAAATTAAGTAAAGAACGTTTTTGTCTTTCTTTTGAAAAGTGTTGGGTTTTGTTTCCGACAGCTACAGTATGTAATTGTTTAACTGATACAGGCTTGCTGTTAGAAACATTTTACTACTTAGCACAGAGTAGCTGTTCAGCTGCAAGCAGCTTTACAGTAGATTAATAATATTATTAATATTATTAGACTGATATAAGACATGGCTTCTAATGCAATGACAACATAACATCACTGTGGTGCTGCGGGCTAGTAATGTAATTTGATATTTTCTGTTATCACACCCCTTAACGACGTGTTTATCGCTGGAATGATATGCTAATATGATTAACGTTAGCTCTAACGTACCTTGTCTGCTGGCTGGTTTAAGATTGGAAGTTTTTCCTCCACCTTGTCCAGTCCTTTCATGGCATAATCGTTCACCATCGTAACTGCAAATGAAGAATTGCCGTATTAATAGTAATAACTAGATGCTGCATACACTGCATAAACTTTATTTATCGATTTACACTATGTGTCCAAAGGTATCCAGACACTCCTTCTTACACCCATCGGTGACACATTCAACAGGATACTCACAGTTTAGCCTCTATAGAAAAGCATTTCCAGTAGAACAGGATGCTCTGAAGCAACAGTACATTAGCCTAAAATCACCATACGGCCAAAATAACAGCTAGACAAAAAGAATTTTGTCCCCCAGAGCTGGGCTATGCAGTAGTGTAACTGCATTCTCTAGAGTGATGGAGCACAACTAGAATTAATAATTTGAGATGAGTGTTTTTTTTTTGTGCTCCAGAACTAATCATCCACCATCAATACCTGACCTCACTAATGCTTTTTTGACTAATTACATTAAAATTCTCACAGCCAAGTTTCAACACCCAGTGTAAAGCCCTCAATGAAGAATAAAGGCTGTTACTGCAGCAAAGGGGATAAACTCCATACTGATACACTTTCAGGTGAGGTTGGAGCAGATGTCCACATACTTTTGGACAGGTAGTGTACAGTATTTGATAAAAAGTGGATGAAGGACAAAAGAGCGTACTCAGTTTCTATTCATCTCCAAGGCTTCAGTTTTCACACAATATTCAGTGTGTTTATGAGAATGCATGGTGAGGCCAGAGTTTATGATACACACATGTTTGCAGGACTGGAGGGGGAAAAAAGAGCAGCCCTTACTTTGTGGTTCCAGTCTGTCTAGTATGGGTTTGCTTCCTGTGCTGGCCACAGTACCCAGCGTGCGAACTCCGCTCTCAGCTGCATCCATTACCCCCTTAAGGATGGGTATGTTGTCTTTAGTGCTGCTGTAGGCGCTGGACACCACACCACATGCAGCGCTTACCAAGGGCAGGTTACCCACCCGAGACATCACGTTCTAAAAACACATATGATATATAAAAAAAGCCATTAGTAAACATGTAACACTTTCAGATCAACTTAACAAAGCAGGTACTTCTACCTAATTTAAAGCAGTGTGTGGGGATGGTATCTCAGTGGTGCCACTAGCAGTCATGAGATTCGAACCCACAGCCGTCTGATCGCAGGGGCAACTCCCTAACCACTAGATCACCAGCTGCCCCATGTTACTGTTGTTCCATTTATTTTTTAAATGTTTTGTATGTGTAAAAAACCTGATCTAGCATGATCCTAAAGTCATAAATGCAGGATTTTGTTTGTCACAAACCACAAACAAGTAAACACATGAAAAAGAATGTACTTCAGCCTTTAAGGACCACTTATTATTTTTCTGGCATAACGGATAAAGGGGAAAGTGTTTTGATTGTAATGTGAATTGCATTTTGAGTGTGTGCTCAAGTTTGCTCAGGAACTATCGCAGTGCACCCAACAATAAAAGCAGGATTATACCAATACACTTTCCTAAGCTTGATGAATAAAGTAAAGTGGCCTCTTGTAGTCACACGCGAACACAGCACAGCACACAGTGTGAACAATGCGGAACTGTATCATGTGTGTTATGTCAGTTTGTCATGATTATGACAACACATTTTCTAACTGGACCCACCTGTGATGTTTCTGCATCCATCTCTTTCGGGTGTGTATTTTCTGCCATTGTGGATCAAGATAACCTGGTAATAAACAGAAAAAAAATGAATCAAGGAAAAAGCACTTGAAGCTTGGATTGCACATGATGTGGTTTGGTAATTAGAATCACAGTACAGGTTAGTGCTATACTGATGTAATAAAAAGGCTGCTATAAGCACACAAGAGCTTTAATATGTGAAGAGAATTTCACTGCATGCTGTTAGCATCCTGACCAATCACAGACCTTCCAGACTTATGCTTCAGCCCAACCAATACTGATTATCTGCCCCACGTCTGAGACTGACAACCAGTGATTTTATTGCTGACACGTGAACCATTAGCTACTTTTCTGTCACATCACTGGAATTTGATCTCCTGACCGTTGGGTGAAATAGGGTGAAAGCCACTGGAGAACTCACCTCTTTCACTATATCAGTACAGTCTGAGCTGGTGAATCTGGACACACATGGTTAAAGAAAGCAAAACAAGTAAAATTTAATCCTTAGAACCTAAGCGACACGGCTCCAAATGGTAAATCAACGTCATGCGGCCAAACAACTTCTTATGTGGAAGTTCCCCGATTTGTGTTGATGCTCGAGGTGTCAGATGTCATGCTGAGCTTTGTTTGGTCAGTCTGAAACATCAGCTTTAGACTGATTTGCACCATTTTAACTTGCTGAAATCAGATTTTTATTAAAACATGCTGAGAAAACAAGGAAAATAACAGATAAATAAGTCCACTCCTAGAGCTGCAATATTTCTTTTACGAATCCTTTAAAGTCAGTCAGCAGTGGGGTGACATGCAACCCTTTGGGTTGGTTGAAGACCAGCCGAGCTGCTCCGTTCTGAACCAGATGTAAGGGTCCTACCATACAAACTGAAGACCCACGAGGAGGGCATTGCAGTAATCGAGGCAACTTTAATGTTTTTGTTTCTCACACCAACAGAATGCTCCTTTGTCCATTATAAATGGGCTTTTTCCCCAGACAACCTAATTCAAGTACAATAATTATGCTTAATTATGGTCAAAGAAGTGTCACTTTGGGATTGTTTGTGATTAATTTGTCATTTGTATAAACCTGGAGCTTCCATAGCATATTTTCTGTTTTTAGGTTTTTAATTTTGGTACATTCAAAATATACTGAAGCCAAAGAGTTCGCAACATAAAATTTGTTTGATGAAAATAGTGGATTTGTAATCCGAATGACTTTCAAGGGGGTTGAATATTTTTGCAAGTCATTGTGTGTGTGTGTGTGTGTGTGTGTGTGTGTGTGTGTGTGTGTGTGTGTGTGTGTGTGTGTGTGTGTGTGTG
>JBBPCY010048718.1:0-13105 GCA_037974405.1 Brachyalestes nurse
ATCCAAATAAACACTCAGAGACACGTGGAGCTTCACTGGGGGGAGAGAGAATAAAACGGCTGGATTTGTGTTGGAGAAATCTGGTTCCATTCACCAACACTGTGAAATAAAATGACAACCTTGGAAAGAAAAAAGTTATTGCTTATTTAAGAGCTTGCCTTCCAGTGACAAATCAAAAGTGAAACATTTTCTGTGTGTGATACAATTCATAAGTTATGCTCATTCTTCCAAAAGGCTTTAAAAATGTGCAAACTTTAAGGAAATGAAACAAAACAACATAAAATACAAAAGAAAGTCATATAGACTAAAGATGTAAAATGTGGCTGATAACTGGATGCACCTGTGACGATGACTCGGCTGCCATTTCCAACCATGACTATTTTATTATATAATCCTGTGCAGTAGTACAGGCCCGAATGCTGTAGGGTTGCGTCAGAGATGCTCAGAGAACAAATTTTAGTGGTCTTTTCGTCTTTGTCGGATTGTTGTAAGTCCTTGATCTGGACCAGTTCTCCAGTTCTTGGATGGACTTTGATCCAGGCTGTAGTTGCGAAGCAGTAGCCGACCGACAGCTCGTGAATGCAGTGTAATGTGAAGGTTTCTCCAACAGACACGCGAACAGTTTCAGGACTCTGAACTATCATAGAGGGGAGAGATGCTACAAAAAAAACCAAAAACTCTGTTATCAAAATAACTAATAAATGTACAATAAGATACCAATAAAGTATCCAAACGAGATTGTGTAGACGTTTATTGCATGTTTATTGATTTAATCATTAAACACAGTGTCTTAACACTTTACATTGTGTGAAACCATCTAACGATGAACAGACTGAAATGATTGAAATGCTCCAAAGTAAACAAATATATATGTATTAGATATGTATTTATATGTATCTCACTGTAAAATTAAAATTATTCAATTATTCAAATTAAAAGCGAGCATATAAATCTGTACAGAATATTTGCTTTTGAAAATATATCAGAAGTACAAGCAGATACCAAAATTACATCAAAGATGCTCTGTGTACAGTTGAGCTCTTTTACTATCATTGAGATTTTGTGTGTAATTTTGAACTGAATATCATTATTTTCTCACCCGCTGCATCAGCAAATTATCTCGTTATAATTTTTGATTAACAGATGAATAAAAAATATATCTGTGTGTATGTATATATCGTGGTCTGTCACAAGTCACTGTACTATCTCATCAATTGAATGTTGCATTTTATGTTGTAATTATATGCTGTGATGTTGCTCTTAATGTCTAAATGTACTTAGTGTTTACTGTACAGTAATTTTGCACTTATGTCTAAATGTAGTTCGTATTTATTGTACTGTATTGTTGCTCTTAATGTCTAAATGTACTTAGTATTTACTGTAATATTGCACTAAGGTCCTAATGTACTTACTATTTATTATATTGTAATGTGCTAATGTCTAAATATACGTAGTATTTACTGTCAACTTGCTCAGTCTAATATCTAATGTACTTAATATTTATTGTTTTGTAACATTGCTCTTATGTCTAAATGTACTTACTAAAAGTCTAAATGTAAATGTATTTACTGCACTGTCTCAAGTCTAAATGTTCTTAGTATTTATTGTACTGTCAGGTGCTCTGTCGAATGTCTAATCTACTTAATATCTATTGTTTTGTGACACTGCTCTTATGACTAAATGTGCTTAGTATTTATTGTACTGTAACATTGCACTGCCTAATGTCTAAATATATTTAGTATTTACTGTAATTTTGCACTGTCTAAAGTCTAAATGTATTTAGTCTAAATGTATTTAAAGTCTAAATGTATTTAGTGTTGTAATTTATTGTTGGACTGTTAGTTGTGTCTAATATTGATTGTCTGTGGAGAAACATTCATGTTAGAATTTCATACCACACTGGACTTTGCTCTTTTGACAACAAAATGTTGTTTATTGTATCAGAGATGCTCAGAGAACAAATCTTAGTATTCTTTTCTTTTTTGTCGGGTTGCTGTACTTCCTTGATCTTGATTAGTTCTCCAGTTCTTGGATGAATTTTGTGCCAGGCTGTAGCTGAAAGCGATACTGGACTGGCAGCTCATGAATGCACTGTAATGTGAAGGTTTCTCCAACAGACACACAGACAGTTTCAGGACTCTGAACTATCATAGAAGAGAGAGAGATGCTGTAAAACAAGCAGAAGATCTGAGCCACACCTGCACATTCAGAATAAGCACTTCTGCATTGTAAACTAAGTCTAAAGTCCAAGAGGCATGAACTTCCATCCACTCTTCTTTACACTGTGTCACAAGATTAATGGACCACAATTATGTTGACATTATCTTCCATTCTCATTAGCTTTTTGCCTTTTTGGTCTTATAAAGCTGCTAGTAATTAGATATGAGGTTTTGTTCTGACAGCAAGAATGTTTACCTAATACTAAAATACTTAAATCCCCAGACAAGTACATTTTTTAAATGGTGGAAAAGAGAAAAAACTAGACTTGATGAACTAATTAAACATTTACTGTTTTACTACATTGACTCTTTTGCTGACTTGTTGCTGGTCTTACTGGTACTCAGAGATTTACACCATGTATATATACACACATACAGCTCCGGCCACTGCAATGTATTTTTCCATCAGCATCTCTATGAGTATGATGCTTTAACAAACATACTCAATTGTATTTGACAATTAGGAGAAATATTGTCAGCAGTTTAATACTCGCACCTATAAAAGATAAAACCTGAGAAACTGGTTTTTATTTTTTCCAGAGTTATAAATGTATATTTACATATTTACATATTTATGTGTGTGTGTGTGTGTGAGTGTGTGTGTATGTATAAATGAATATATGCACATCTAGTGTGTGATTACTGTCTTGTTTCCTTTTCAGGTATAATCTTTTTTTCTGGTTTAGAGAAGTTGGTAAGAAAAAAACGACAACAGACTTACTCTTCAAACAGCAGGTCAAACACACCAGCAGCAGCCAGGAGTCCATGCTGAAGGTTTCAGAGCTCCAGAGGAACGAGTGCTGCTTTATCTAAACCATCTATAACTTCAGCATCATGGTTTCTAGAGGAAGAGGCCCCTCACACACACACACACACACACACACTAATTTATAGCCTGCTGGAGATTAACAATCAGACCAACATCGGCCTACAGAGAAGATCAGACAATAAGAGTTGGAGGTATAATCTGTTAAATGTGATTTTGTTAAGGATTCTCAGATTCAGCAAGAACATGCACATCCACATCCACTCGGCCTTTCACTCTGGAATCTTCCATTAAAACCATCTATCCAACCTGCTGTTATCCTGCAAAATCTTATTATTCATCTTCAATAGTCTCTTACCCTGTGCAATATAACTACTTCTCTTAATATTACTGATCTAGCACTGATTGTAAATTTCCCTCTTGTGGGACTAACAAAGGTTTATCTTGTTTTTATTATAGCAATAACAGACTCGGTATAGAAAACCTCCAAAGCACTATTTAATCAGTAAAAACTGATTAAAGTAATTTTATTTTTATTTATCTGTAGTATTTAAATCCACCTCAGTAAGAACACAGTATAAAGTTTAAATAGGTTTTATTTTATTTTGCCTTAACATGTATATTATGTTTCATCATTATTTTTGTCTTTGTGTCTCTGTGTGATTCTGCAGTCATGGCATAAACAATTATGTGATCACAACATTCAAAATACACTCAATTTTAAAGGGCAGATGTTTATGTAATAAAAAAACAAAGGCAAACATAAGACATTGATTCAAAACATCAGTAACAAACTTTAGAAGAGCAGTTCCCAACTTTGGAGTGCATTTATAAAGGCGGTGTGATGTTTCGGATGGAGATTTGTGTCACTGTGTGTGGACAGGAAATGTTTTTATGCTTCTTTAAGCATTTTTTCAGAGACCTTGTTCTTGTGGTTGAATGCAACATCTGCAGCTTGGTATGATGTTGCAGTGCAGTCCACTCTTTATTATGTGAGTGGAAAACCCTGCAGTAAACGGCACTTTAACCACAGTTACTCTGTTATCTCAACTGTAAACTTATTTAATGAACTACACAACCAGCCAAAAGATTTTTTCACACACGCTGAGATTTTTTACATTTGCATGTCACTCACTCAATATTTACTAAACATACACTCAATATTCTTTGTTAACAGACATTTACACAAAAAAAGCCACCTAATATAATTACCAGACATTTGTAAGATATTTAATGAGCTATTAAGTGACAGCCAATGGGATGAAACCATTAACTAGTGCATTTAAACTTAAAGGAATTTGGCCCGTAATCAAATCTAGGGCCAGGTATGACAAGGGTTGTGAAGGATGGGCAAGGGGTGGAACAGGCCGGCAGGTTTGGCCTCAGGGTATTTGTTACAGACACACACCCAGCAGGTTGCTACAAAAGCCTGGTCATCCACCTCCATATGGGCCAATTTGGAACCTGGGCTAGGCTAGTTCAGGCGATTTGCCTGTTCACTGTAGGCCAGGTTTTTGTGTCCAGGCCAGACCACAAATGGGCGTTCGGGTCATTCTAGCCAGCGTCTTTGCTCGTCCAGAACTAGATTAATCACCAGAAGTATCTGGTTTCCTCCATTCAGTGAGGGTCTGACGGTGACAAGAATGGAGTTTCCAATCTGAGCCTGACTGTGAGTGAACCGTCCCTACGCCCACACTGGACTCCAGCTCCACAATGAACAGGAGTGGGAGTCTAAGAGACATTGTTTAACTTTGTCAAATGACCTTCGGGCCTCAGCTGTCCACCGATATCCCACTGGTGATTTCTTTGTGGGGGCAATAATGGGTGCCACTACATTGCTGTATTTCCACTGGAAAAAATTGGCAAAACCTAGGACACTCTGCACTTCGCGGATCGAGGAGGGGGGCATGGCCAGTACATCACTTCCTCCCCCGTAGAGCTCAGCCAGCCCTCAGATACCACAAACTCAAGAAATGTGACCAACTGGGCATGAAAGGTGGACTTGATTTGATTTGATGTTCATGTGGTGCTCCAGAAACAACTGGGACAACACCCTCCTAACGTGCTGAATCCTCCTAACGTGCTGGATCCTCCTAACGTGCTGGATCCTCCTAACGTGCTGGATCCTCCTAACATGCTGGACATGTTATTCCATCGACTTGGTAGTCCATCTAGTGGTGGTTCTAGACCAAAATTACCAGGGGTCCGAGGTGAGGCCAGTATGTTTTTAGGGGGACATGTAATGGCAAAACAGGTCAATATTTCATTTTATATTTAGCTTTTCATTCATTTTCATTACACAGCATGAAATCACACTATCTTTTTAAATCACACTGTCATCATCTCACTGTAGTAAGGAAAAAAAAGAAATTCACATACAGTGAGTGGTCTCAAATTCTTTTTAAATCACACTGTCATTGTCTCACTCTAGTAAGGGGAAAACATAGAAAGAAAAAAAGAAATTCACATACTGTGAGTGCTCTCAAAATCCCATAAAGCATTTGCATGTGCACTTGGCTGAAACAGCGCCTCAAAACCAGAGACCATTATGGGTAAGGGTTATGCTCCTTGACCTCTGTTTTATTTAGGCCACTTATTCAGTACAGGGACGGAGACCCACATCTTTACCCTATAATGAAAACCCATTTCCTGCTAGTGAGGTTGAGGGCTGTATAAACCCAAGAGATAGTGCCTCCTTGATGTATTCATCCATGGCCTTCCTTTAGGGGCTAGACAGAGAAAACTGCTCTGTGCCAAGCAGTTTAATGGCACAGTGACATGACCTGTAAAATAGCAAGCGCTGGACCTTCAGCTTACTGAAAATCTCTCTGAGCTCCCAGTAAACTATATAGACCTGGGAGAGATCAGCCGGGTATGGAAGGGAAGAAGGAACACGGTTTCCTCTAAACATGACCGGTGACAATGGGGGCCCCAAGCTGCCACTGACCAGGTCAACCAGTTGATTTGTGGGTTGTGCTGTTGCAGCCAAGGAATTCAAGACTCAGTGGAAGGTCTGGGCAGTAGGGGACAAAAATATCACCCACTCAGTATGCTAGCCAATGAGGCCTTGGAAATAGACTGCCATGATAGTCACTGAGAACCCCCACACTTAACCGCTAGAGTGTGGAACTTGCTGGCATAGTCGGCCATGGGCGGATCTACCGGTGTGGCAGAAGCTGGCAAATGCCACCCTAAAAGAAAGGCTTGCCACCCCAGTTGGAAGTCGCAAGGAGAGGAGACACGGGAGGAGAGACGAGGCTTACTCGCCAGCTACTTATTCGTAGATTCCGTTCCACCTTAAACGTCTGGCCAGTGCTGTTCAACCGCCAGTAGGAGGCATTTGTGAGCGTGGACACCTTCAAACTGCAAACCTTTGGATTAAAATGTTTGATGTACAGTTTTTTTTACATGTTTATAAAAATAGTTTTTATATTTTGCACAATATAAAAACCAATTAACCCCCTAAACCTGGGATGATCTTTAATACGCCTTAGAGTTTTAGTTCCTATTTCTTATGGCTCCTTTATTTCAAAACGTCTTGAGAATCTGACATTGGTGAGTAAAAGAGTGTGAGACAGAGAGACAGAGGGCTGATTTATGATCAACTTTACTGCAGCGTTCTTAATTAATCACCCCCTAAACTTGGCAAATATGTCTATTATTTATAGGCCTTAGTAGGTTTTAGGTCCTATTTCTGATGGCTCCTCCTCCTTTATTTCAAAATAAAAAAGAAAGAGGTAAAAACTGATTATCTATCAAGAAATGAAATTATAATAAAAGCACAATGCCCTTTAGTAATGTGTACATACTATTTGTCATCAAACTGTGATAACGGATTAAATTCATTATATATACATCTGCCATACTTTGCCACGCCTCAAAAATTCCTGCCCCCCTCTTGCCATCACAAATATTTTTCTAGATCCGCCCCTGTAGTCAGCATAGAGTGGTCAAAAGTATTATGCATCTGGACAATAAAGGTGGCCGTCAATCTCTCTGTTGAAATATGGCTACCCTTGGTCAACCAGAGCAGTCCTGATAACTTCAATCCCTTCCAGATCTGCTGGGGGGATTCTCTGGCTGGGTTTTTCTGTAATCAGTGAAGGATGCCTAATAGTGTGAGCACTGGCCAGAAATGAAGAACCCATGCAAAAGCTGGAACGAGCAACCCAGAGGTGGTGAATATAAAGATTTTATCGCCGTCAGGATTTGGACCCACGATGAATTGGTTCACACTTACAGTAGCAAAGGCACTGAGCTGCCTTGGCTGGGAATCACATTCGCAGTGGCTCAGCTCTCACTGCACAGGGCTCCAACTCAGGGGCACGAGCCACATATACAAAAAAAGTATTTAGAGGGTTTCTTATGGAAGGGAGAGTAAACCAGTTTGGGCAAACTGAAAGGATACCCCTTAAAGAAAAGCAATTCTAAGGTGAGTAGTGAGAGGGTGAGGGTGAGGGTGGAGAGGGTGAAACCAGCTAGGGAAAAGAAGGGAGAGAGAAAAGCCTCAGGAGTAAACTCGGGAGCCAAATTATCGGTGTGAGTTTGTAACTTGAGGGACAAACCACTTCACACAAAGACTTAGCAATGCTTCTGAGCATGAATGGTGTTTATAAAGGCCTTTTTCCTGCATGCAGAGGTGTGGGGCCCCTTGGCTTCTTCCCCTTGTCGGTGTGGATGACGTTGTCCTATGTCTCCCCTTGGTGGCAGGAGCATGAATGGCAGCCAGCTCAGCCTGAGGCTAGCCTCTCACAACATTAACATGAATCTCACACATTTCTGCTAACTTTATTACACAACCATTATACATTTACAATCTTTAATATACTGGGTAAAGTAAAATATAAAATGTGGCATGTGGAAAAGGCCTGCCTTTGTCAAATACTGTCGAATTGTCAGCAGATTCATCCATAATGAACTGGAATAGAGAATTTCAATTGTCACATACAGCCCTACTGAGTACAACATGTTAAATGTTCAAAAAATCTTTTGTTTCACACCGTTGTCCGTGGTTTAATGCCTTGGATCCTCGACTTCTTGTGGCAGCCAATCTCTTCCTTGGTTTCATCACTGATTGTGGAACATCATTCTTTAGAATTAGTTGATATTTTGTAGAATCATTCCTCATCTTGAAGCATAACAAATCCACTACCATGCTTTAAAAGTTTTTTGGAAATGCTTTACTTTTTCCTCTCCAGACATACCATACTGTCACGTCCGGGGTGCTCATGCTCAGACAGGGGACGAAAAGGCAGACATGCATTCCTTAAGTTTCTTTATTCCAAATGCTTACAAGTACACAAACTACAAACAGAAAGCTGTCCCGAGGGCTGATACTCTTTCATAAACTTAAACTGCAGAGACCAAACACACCCAGACCTACCGTGTCGGTGAACCCACAACCAAAAGAAACTAAAACTTTCTCTATATACAAAACCTAAACACAATACACCTGCTGCTAATAAGCCCTCATTCCTGGCCAGCCTAGACACAGGAATGAGGTTACACCCAGTGTCAACACTAAAGTCCCAAACTGAAATAACAGTGCCCTCTAGAGGCCTCTGAACCCATGCACTAACACATACTGTGCCACATACTTGAGCCACCAGGCTCTCCCGGCTTCCCGGACTTTAAGCTGCTTCCATTTTCAGTCCCTCAACCTGACTAGTTTGTTTAGACACACAGTGACTTAACTGAAATCCTGAACCAGTGAAGAACCAGGAGCAGATGATTCCAGATGATCAGGCGGTGATCAGTATACTGGTGGTGCTGAATGCTGAGTGGTTGGAACTCCTTTATCTAGGCTCCTTGTATCTTTTGGTACATTGCAGACTGTCAGTAAAACATTTGTTCCCATGTATTTTATTTAATCTACTCAGTTTGGCAAAGATGAGATAGTTTGACAGAAAATAGCATAGTAAAGCAAAATATAAAGAAATGAGGGGAAATTCAAGACTTTTGGACAGTGCTATATCTTTATTTACTGTAATCAACGAGGGTTTTTTGTCAGTCATATTTACACCAAATTAAACTCGTATTAAAATGATACAGAACTGTGAAAAGTGCATATTTTGCTTTAGATTGGTAAAAGTAAAAATAATAGGAGCTCAAGCTTAAATGTAGGTTATATGTTGTTTAGTTGTGAGGTATGTGTAAAACTTTGGATCAGTTTAATGATCCATTTTTTATAATAAATAAAAAATGTATTAATTATAAATTAATTACATAAATCATACAAGCAAGTTTTAGGTAAATATTCGTTCTTCTTGAAATGAAATGGAACACACAATTTGTATAGGGTTCAACAAAAGTTCTGCACAAAACTTAAATTAAATTAAACGCTCTTGCAGTGCTTCCGAGTGTCCTGTAGATGGCAGTGTTGTCTAAATTGTGATCCTCGAGTGTGGTATTCATTTATCAGTTTGCATCAATGTTCCTTGTATTTTATCATAAAAATGGCAAACATACAATGGAAATCTGAACAGACATGTGGAAGTTCTAAATAAGACAGATACACATAAAATACACTACCAGTCAAAACTTTTTGCACACTGAGATTTTCTACATTTGCAAGTTACTCACTTATTACATATTGTAATATTAACTCAACATTCTTTGCTAACAAACAAATTTACAGTATTTTCACCATTTGAGCCTTTATTAGCCAAAATGTTTTATTCATCACTGCTGACCATCAGTTCATAATACAAGGGATGTGTCAGAAGGAGCAAAAGTTCCCCTTGTATCACTAAAAGTCCTCTGGTTTTATTCATTAAGAGAGTTTGGACTCTTCATGGTTTTGGTACCTAATGTACTTTCCCTGAACTGCTGAGACCCCTCACTGTCTTCAAACACGACTGAAGACTCTCTTCTTTACTGAGTACTGAGGAGAGCAATCATACGTTCATGACCTAAACTAACACAAACTTCACAAATAACTTCTGAGAGGGTTCTGGTGGTTCCTGTCTGTGGGATCTATGAAGGTTCTGGTGGTTCCTCTCTGTGTGATCTGAGAGGGTTCTGGTGGTTCCTCTACCTGTGAGGAACTTCTAGTAGTGTTTTACCATCCAACTGGTCTCATTGTGAGAGGAGAAGATCGATCCGCAAATTTTTGAATCGATATTGTATTTTTTGAACGAGAATCGATATTGATCGATTTTTTTGAACCCAGCCCTAATGGTTTCATACTCATAGAGATGCTGATTTTAAAATAAACCGCAGTGCTCTCTTATTTTTTTCCAGAGTTGTATTAAATGTATTGCTACTGGGCTTTCTGGATGTAAGAAGAAAGAAACCTACAGTTTGTTACAGTAATTCTGTTTGAGGAGTCACATTTGGACGCTGGTTAAAACCGTTGGGTCCGCGCGTCTTGGCTTTCTGTGGTCCTTTCCTCCACACACACACACACACACACACACACACACACACACAACACTACATGGTATCAGAAGTGGACGTCTTCACGGAGCACTAAAAAAAACGTCAGCACAGAAAATGCAATGATGTTTACGCAGCCGCCGCCATTGTCTTTCACCGTACTAGCTGCCTTTTAAGCATACTGTGAACCACGGAAAAACACTGTTTATGAATGGCACCAGTTCTGCGCACATTCATACACTGTACAAGCAGGCACTGGCAAGTTTGTGACTGAACTGAAAGCGAGAGCCCACAATTGTGAGTTTCGGGACTCTGAGGATCTCATGCTAAGAGGTAAAATAGTGTTTAGCCTGATCTGACTCTGACCAACGCGATAGATTTATGTCACAGGCACACGCGTAAGGGACCAACTCCAGTCATGTGGCAGGTGTGGGAGACAGCATAAACCATGAAAGTGTTCAGCATACAATGCCCACTGCAATGCGTGTGGAAAGAAAAACCACTTCTCTGTGACGTGCAAATCATGCAAAGTGATCGCACCAGTTGACATCGACACAGATACTGATAGTGATTAAACTGGTGCAGCGGTAGACACATTGTTTATTGGAACTGTATCACACAACAAGCCATGTAAAATGAACACAGGCTGGCACACTAACCTTCACATAGGCGATCCGGTGGTGGCATTTAAGCTAGACACTGGTGCTGAAGCCAAACATTCTGCCCAAGGCCGTGCCTGTCCACCTGCAAAAGACAGACACAGTGCTGGTAGCCTATGGTGGGGCCAGGATTAGGCCAAGTGGGAAAGTCAGGCTTCATGTTCAGACTCAGCACAAACAGAGCGACCTGGACTTCTTTGTCACCACGGCGTCAGACACGCCTTTGCTAGGCCGTAAGGCATGTGTGCAGCTTGATCTGATCAGGAAAGTGGAGGCCCTAATCCCAGCTGCCCCAGCATCAAAAGAAGAATGGTTTGCCTAGTACGCCTCTGTGTTTGAAGGTCTGGGTGAGTTCCCAGGCCATTACCACATTTACACAGATCTATCTGTACCCCCAGTGATCCACGGGTGCAGGAAAATCCCTTATGTGATACGTGAGCGGTTGAAAGATACACTTGACAGCCTAGAAAACAAAGGCGTAATCAGTCTCATACCCCACAGCAGATGGCTCAGCAGATTGTGTATCACTGAAAAGAAAAATGGGTCACTCAGGGTTTGCCTTGACCCTAGAGATCTTAACAGAGCTTAACTGCATCAACACTTCTCCATACCCACAGCTGAAGATATACAATGCAGACCAGCTGGTAAAAAGCTTTTAACTATTCTTGATGAGTGAGATGGGTATTGGCAAATTAGACTGGATGATAAGTCAGCAGATCTCTGTACTTTTAACATGACCTTGGTGATGAGAGAGACTTTGACCCACGTTAAGGTAACATAATGCAGCTCCTGAGAACAGCCACTGCTGATGATGATGCTGAAACGGCTCATGGCCACACACAGGTCAGGGTGGCCTGATCACAAGAAGTCTGTCCCTCTGCAACTGAAGCCATATTGCCCTGTGAGACACAGTCTTTGTGTCAGTGAGGGCTTGCTCTTGGTTGATGGCCGTGTGATTGTACCACACTCACTCAGAGCAGAAATACTTTTAACGACTGCACACTGCTCACCAAGCATACAACGACAGGCTAAAGAAATAAAAGACTAGCTAGTGGGTGTAAACCAAACGGGCAGCTGTTGTACAGCGGAGGTAGGAGAGGGCCACAAAAAAAAAGAAAATAACCACATAAAAGAACGAAACAAGGCACTCCAATCACAAAAACAAAAAAAGGTGTCCACAAAAGCAATTAGTGAAAACACTACAGTACAACCCACTTATGGCCCAAGCCTCCTCCCCACCACAGCCCCCAAAATGGCAGGCACCCTAAAAAGTAGTAAAAACTAAGGAGTCCAAAATGAATATTCAATTTAGAAGGAGACATTTCATGGAGCAGAAAAAATCAAAAACAAAGAGTCCAAGTAAACAGGTCAATCCGGGCAGTTACAGTACTTAAGTAAGAAGATAGTTTAGAAGAGCAGGCCATAGACCAATAAGATCTCCTCAACTCATCACAGGTGAGAATGGTCATTTAACTAAATGATGTCTTTGTCTTTGTCCCAAAAAGCAGTACACGAATCTGTTTCGCAATCCTAGGCTCTCCATCCAGCTCCAGCCTGTCCTACTGCCAGTCCCTTCTCTAGGTGGGCCCAGTCTCCTTGTCACTACGCATACTCCTCAGCTCATGCTCCTCACTCCTGTTGTGGCTTTCCTCCCCCCGTCCTCCATGAATATATATATATACATACATATATATATACATATATATGGGACTTTAATGCGTTAAGTAGATTAATTAATCACAGGAAAAAATAATGCGTTAATATTTTTAACACAATTAATCCTTTAAGCGCCATAGTCAAGAATAAAATAGACTGTAGTTACAAATATCATGTGAAATAGCATTTGTATTCCCTACCACTAGCTGGAAGACATGTAGTACTTCAATTCAAGACCAAAATACGTCATCTTCCTGTTCAAAGTTTCGAGTAAACAGCGTGGGAACCGAGTCAAAAGCAAGAGCGCAGTTCAGTTCACAGCGCACGAGTAAACATGTGAGATTTGGAAGAAAAAAAACGCCAAATGGCTAATAAAAAGTTGTCCCGTGATGTCTTGTGAATGTTTTTTGCTGATTCTGACTCTGAAG
>JBBPCY010048729.1:0-13103 GCA_037974405.1 Brachyalestes nurse
TTCTTTGAGGTTTGCAATCCTGTCCTGTAGTTGATGATTGGGGTTGTTCAGCCATAATTAATCTGGGTCTGTCTCTTCTCCCTGGGTGTGCTGGTCGATGTTGGTTGGCTGATTGTTGCTGCTGATTGGCAGTGAGTAAATGACCTCAGAGAGTCTAGTTAGCACTGAGATAGAGTAGTTGCTCTGCTTGCAAGCTCATCAGAGGTGCATCTTGCTCTTTCTTTATCTCCTCCTCTTCTCCTGCCTCCTCTGGAGCCTTCATGCATGCTGCTATGATCTTCTGATCTCCTGACGAGCTGTGCTCTCTCACTCCTCTCTCTTTTCTGGTTGAAGACACACCATGTTCGGGAGGCAACATCTCTATGTCCTGCTGCAGGGCTCTCCTCATCACTTCCACTGCGTTTTGTCTCCTGTGGAAGACTCATTGTTGCCGCTTCTGGCTTAACTGGTGAGGGCCACTTCGTCTTGGTTCATTCCACTTTCCTCCTAAACACTCGTATTTATATACCTGGTCTCCTGGTCTCATTGGATTCGTTGGCTCCTCCTCTGGTTCTGTAGCACACCTCTGCTCCTGTTAATAGATAGTTTTATGTTACAAACAGGGCCTCAATTCCGCTTCCAATTGTTCCGAAAGGGGTCCCTTATAGGGCTCCCCTAAAAGCAGTACAGGCATATGTCTCTTAGGAAGCATGAGGAGTCAAGTGGGTGGTCCTATTGACCTGCATATGGTAATGCATCAATGCCAAGGGTAGCGCATCTACCCAACTTAATCTAGTTTCCACACAAATTATGACTCTTTCTACCATGCTTGATTCTTAATTGTTGCAATACCCTTTTTTCAGTTTTTGAACTGATTTCTGTTGGAATTAGAAACCTTGGAATGACTTCCCTTGTCAGAAACTGTTTCAGCACGTTCATCTTTAGGTGGGGTTGCTTCCACCTATCTACTAAATCCATCAATGTCCACAAGCATGTACTTATTTCCTCTTACTTGTTTATTTATGTTCACATAATAAATCACCCAGGGCTTAAATGGGCCAGCGGGCACTGGTATGTGCCCTACAGGAGTAGAGATTCCCTTTCTCATATTATGTTGGGCACACACATCACATCTACCCAACAATTTATCAACTGTTGCTTGTAAATACGGAGACCAAAAACCTTGTTTCTTTATTTTCCTCCCTACTTCACCTCCTGATCTATGATCTAAGCTATGTGCATTAGTGATTAGTATTGTTAGTAATGTTCCTGGTGCAATTAGCAACCTTTCATGATTTCTAACCCGAACCCCTTGAACACCACTTGTTTTTTTCATATACTGTTGCCTGCTCCTGTATGGCCACCAAATCATTCAGACTAATTACTGGCTCTACTGTCACCATTGGAGCCATTACAGGAACGTCACATTTTGAGGCCTTTCTAGCCACCTCATCAACAAAATGTTTTCCCTTAATTACACAAACGTCCCCTTTCTTTCATGATTGGCATTTAATTATTGCCAAACATCATGGCATCATCATGGAATTAATCAGATCTAATATGTTTTCTAAATGCTGTATTGGAGTACCATAGGTCTTTTTGAAGCCCCGTTGTTTCCATATTGGTCTAAACAAATGAGTAACCCTGTGAGTGTGTGTTGAATCAATGAAAACATTAACACATTTTTCTTATGCCAATTTACAAGCTTCCGGTAATGCTTTCAGTTCTGCTAGTTGGGCAGAACAAAGTTGGGGATAATGTTCAGCTTCTTCTACTTCAAAGCTGTTCTCACTAACTTTTCTAATTATTGCACAACCTGCACGATTCCCCAAAACAAAACCTATCAACAAAAAAGATTAACCAGACTCTAAATCAGGCCTCAGAGATTCAGCAACACAATAATGTGGCTTACACTCAAACTGAATACATCTCTTGAGAGTTGTTTATGTAAGTCTGAATATGTAAGTAGAAAATAAACATGTAAACTTCTTGCTTGTGTCAACACACACCTGTTATTTTCAATTAGCTGTATAATTTTATGATTAGAGTAAATAATTGCATACCCCATTGTTAACAAAGCCCTACCATAACCATAATGTACTGCTGCTAAACCCTGATAGCATGGTGGCCATCCCTGGGCCACTCCATCTAACTTAGTGCTATAAAATGCACTGCCAGTGCATGTTTATCACCACGGTTAGCAACATACAAACTAAATGGCTTTTCATAATCAAGTATTGCTTTAGTACTTTACCTGTGGTTGACAGTAGTGCAATTTTACCTGCTAGACTTTATGCGCCCCCTCCACGAATTTTTTGAGAACTTTAATGGAATTCTCTGAGGTTTGTTATAAGTAGGTGGCACAGGATTTATTATGACTGACATCTGTGGAACTGGCTCTTGCTCGGTCACTATGGCTTGAAGTTTATCTTTTTTCTCCCAGTTGCAGCTGTGGCACTTTTCTGTGCACGTCCCTCTGGCTGTATGGCCTCCTGCTCAGTCTGTCAGTATTTGTCCATAGCATGCTTATGTAGTTTTAAATCTTATTATTATTTATTTTATTATTATTTGTTACAGCTGTTCACATCAACTATGCAATCTATTTTATTTGCACGTATCCTATTAAGTACTGCTTTATTATTATTCTTATTACTATCATTAATTTATTTGCTTACTTAATGTATCACTTTACTCTAATTTACCTTTGATAAAATGTCAAACCCCTTAAGTTTAACTTAAGACATTAATTCAGAAGATGCTATTATTCAAAGGCCAATTTGGAAAAAATAGAGGGAAAAAACAATACTTTTACCTCTTAATCAGCATTTAATCTGTACACCATTGTTTTCACAGAGGATTTGTTGTCTTACTGGACACAAAAACATATTCATCAACAATTCCAGCACCATAAAACACTGATCACAGACACACAGACACAGTCAAACACACAAACAGTCACAAACTGCCTCTCAGAGAGTTCACTGGAAGCAACCACAAAGCACTTACCCGAAAGACAAATAACTTGCTTCAACATTAAATGAAAAAATTATTACCCAAAAACAAGCATCATACACAGATCTATATCGTTCTCACATAGGTTCACTCATTTTTTTTCAATGGTCTCATGCATTCTCATTACAGCAAAAAAAAAATCACACATTTTGCATTCAACTTTTACATTCAAAACCTTGCCGTCTGCCCACTGTGGGGATAAAATGAACCCATAGGGCTGAGGAGAGTAGCTTCTGTCACTAAAACCAATGCGGTAGTGAATGGGAGTGAAGAACTACCATATTAATTTGTATTTTTATCATCTAATTCTTCATCACTGTCTGATATCTATTCAGCCTTATATCTAGTCTGAAATTGCCAGTCCATGTGGCCACTTCTCATTGTGCCGGGTCAGTAGACCACCATACCTCAGCCCATTCTGGGCCGTTGGGAGTGCGATTATGTCTGCACATACACTTGTTACTACTCACACATAGCTATGCCTCAGTTACTATGTTGCATGCATTGAATTTGATATGACTATGCAGTCTGTTGTCCTATCTATGACCAGAGGAACTGTACTACAGTATCATTCAAACCATTCAAAAGATTTGAATGATAAAAGAATGATAAAAAGTCTAAGCAGTATGGTATGTCTTTGCCCGTTTATAGTCCATGCAGCATTGTTAGAAGCCATGAGAGACCCCCATAAGCTGTCTCCGTATGGAGACCACCATGTGCCCTTTGACCCCTGAAAAGGGGCCAGAAAAGTCCAAACAATCCACAAAGGATACTCTATCAGAGGGCCCTGGCATACATAATATGGCTTCAGCTGGGAAATAAACAGATCTGCTTCGCTGTTAGGATAGCACTTGATACACAAGCTTGCATGTTCAAACAGTTTCCACCACCATTGACTGGCCTTTGTCGGGGTGAGCCTTTATCGTTCTTGAAAATCGTACCTTGACTGTGTAGTCACAGTGTTAAAGATGTTGAAGATTGCTGGAAGGCAAGAAGGACCCTGGGTGTCAAACCACGGCTTTGCAAAATACCACGAACCTGTCAGTGCATCTTGTCTTTGGCTCTGTGCCTTTCACACCTTTGCACTCATAGACACTTATTTGCATGAAAATAAGCAGCATGACAAGAATCACGTATTCACACAATGAGATCAAATTTTCCACTACAAAGTTGTTGCAGTTGTTGAAAGGGCAATGGTTTTGACCTCCTATAGTGGAACCACTAAATTTAATATGAGATAAAAGTCTGAGCCAACACAGGGTACCGTTAAGAGGTCAGCATTCTTTCAGAGGGCCCTGGCATACATAATATGGCTTCAGCTGGGAAATAAACAGATCTGCTTCACTGTTAGGATAGCACTTGATACACAAGCTTGCATGTTCAAACAGTTTCCACCACCATTGACTTTGTGCTCTAGGCATCCGGTCTCAGGTGTGTTGGTCGGGGTGAGTCTTTATCGTTCTTGAAATTCTGTGCTCTTTTCTGACCGGACTGAGGAAAGAAATTGAACAGTCTTGTATAGGGCAGAGAACTGAACGACTGGCCAACATCCACCACACGCCCCAGCTGAAGAGCAGCAGGCAAAGAAAACACAGTGCTACCTTGACTATGTTGAAGATTGCTGGAAGGCAAGAAGATGGACCCTGGGTGTCAAACCACGGCTTTGCAAAATACCACAAACTTGTCAGTGCATCCTGTCTTTGGCTCTGTGCCTTTCACACCTTTGCACTCATAGACACTTATTTGCATGAAAATAAGCAGCATTACAAGAATCACATACTCACACAATGAGATCAAATTTTCCACTACAAAGTTGTTGCAGTTGTTGAAAGGGCAATGGTTTTAACCTCCTATATTGGAACCACTAAATTTAATATGAGATATAAGTCTGAGCCAACACAGGGTACCGTTAAGAGGTCAGCATTCTTTTAGAGTCGAATGGCAAACAGTGTTCTGCATATCAGCTTCACAGAATAATGATGAACCCATAAAAAGGAAAATGTGTCTGTTTATGTCTATGTAAAGAAGAGTAAGAGTGAAAGAACAACAGAGAGGACATTTAATAAACATTCAAGAAGATAATTAATTCCCATGAAGTCTCTGCTTGTTGTGTCTATTTGTCTGTGTCTTCTTTATCTGGTAGGCTAGTTTGAGTTTCTTCTGTACTCCCACCAGGTGCCAGGCCTGGGAAGTGTCACCACCTACTATAGTGCAGCCCCTCTGGTCAATAATATGGCAGCATATTCGAAGCATGTTAACTGCTTAACTGTTGTGTGTTTAACTGTTGTAATATTAACTTTTAACTGTTGTAATATTGCTCTAATCATGCATTTTGTGATATTGAAAGTTCAATTGCATATGAATAAATAACCAAGCAATCTTTTGAATTGGCTTATTGCAAAGTTCAACAATACACAGCATAAAAATACAGGATATAACTCAAATAGTGATTTACACATATGTTCTACAAGAACAACCTTACAAATCTTGCCAGTGCATTAATAGGTTAAGGAGTATTTATCAAAATACTTTTTAGAAAAGCAATTTATTTTTCAAAAACAACTTTATGCAGTAAGGGAATCTGTGTGTTTGTTTGAAAAAGAAAATCACCATAGAAAATTGAAAAACAGAAATAACAGTCCAAGTGGTGCCAGTACTTCAGAGAAACCCACCACTTCATGGATGCTGTCCACTGCTTAACACTTTGGGCAGTCTGTGTGTGTGCTGTTCGACTTTTGTCATGGTGGACACAGGAAAGGAGGACGCAGAGGTGGGAGTCTTGAGAAACACACCAGAAGTTTTAATGACACTTGTTCAGAGAATAGAGTCACAGCAGTGAGCTACAAGGCACACTTTCACACACAGACAGATGAAGGGTAGAATGGGTAGCACGTTTGCCTGTTGGGTTCGGTTGGCTTTTAATTACGGAGACACGGAGCTAGACACAAACAACCAATCAGGAAACTCTTAAACACAGACAAGGTTTAACTCAACCAGAAACGAGACACAGATTAATACATGAGGAGCTACACCTGCTTGTTCATTTGCCGATGACTGCTGAATCATTAGGTGTGCCACCTACCGTTGAGGAGTGTGCACAATGGGCAGCCTAGATGCGAGATGCGTGTGTCTCACACTCATCGCGTGAGAGTTGACGGCTCTGCTTTCTCGCAGGTGCGCGCGCAGAGCTCACCACTAGCGTTTTGCCATGCTTACAGTAGTCTATTATTGGTCGACGGGGCTGTGATTGGAATACGGGACTGGAGCTGCCCCGGAAGGGACAAATCAAAATCACCCATATTTCGGAATGTCCTGGACAATTCGGGACGGTTGGCAACCCTACCTACTACCAATTAGGCTTCTGCAGCATATTAAGAACTTTTGCTTATCTACAGGACCTGTATCTTGGGAAAAAATAGTTTATGATCATTGCATAAAGTTAATAGCTGCAGCAAATGTATAATGTAGCTAGGAAATGGAAGTTGCTTTGGATAAAAGCGTTGCCATGAATGTAAACAAATAATCTTTTACTAAATATAGTAAGATTTGAACGTGATAGTGGCTCAGCGTTTTTACAACTGTGTTATGGTAATCAAATATAACCAACCTTTTTGCACCATGGACCGGTATCATGTAAAACAATATTTTCACAGACTGGTATAGATACAACTAAAAACAAAGTACGTAAAAATACAACTCATATTTCAGCTGCATTAGTGTGAGCCCTGTGCTTGTTTCCTTCCTACAAGCCGGTAACTGAGATGAGTGTTTATTCAAAATTGTCACAATGAAGCTAGAATGGAGTAGGAAGATATGCCCAGTTGTAGCATAGTGGATGAGCCCAGACGCGGATACAGACGTGAGGGCAGGTGAACTACGCACTTTGATCTGAGAATGCTCCAGCAAGGAGTAGAGATTCCCACCAAGGAATCCTCGTTCTCACACGCACTCAGAAAGGGTATAATAGGGATGCTCGCAATGAGCGGAATACTCACGGTACCGGAGATGAGGAGAGAGAAGCAGGACATGCAACTCAATGTCTGAGTGCCGGAGACTCACCAGATTTCCTTTTTTATACCCTTTGCGTGAGTTATGTCCTAGACCTCGTGACTTCACATGACCTGGTGCGTGTGACAGTACCCCCCCCCTCCAGGACCAGCACAGCCGGATCTGGCCGAGAGGATACCCGAAGACGGTAGTCCCGGATGAGAGAGGGATCCAAGATGAAACAGCCGGGAACCCAGGACCGCTCCTCCGGACCGTAGCCTTCCCAGTCGACAAGGTACTGGGTACCACGGCCGCGGCAGCGCGAATCCAGGATCCGCCGGACCGTGTAGACAGGACCACCATCGATGATGCGTGGCGGAGGGGGAGCCGGAGCCTGGGAAAACAGAGGAGAAAAAAATACAGGTTTAAATTGTAAGGAGTGGAATACAGGATGGATTTTCAGAGAAGCAGGCAGAAGGAGCCGGAAGGTGACAGGGTTTAATTTCTTGATGATTTTGAATGGTCCTATGTAGCGGGAGGTGAGTTTCCTGGATTGTGTATGGAGATGAATGTTCCTGGTGGAGAGGTAAACCCTGTCACCCACATGGTACAATCGTCCCGGAGGGTGCCGGCGGCGATGTTGCTGAGTATACCTCTGGTTGGCACGGCGAATGGACTCCCTGGCCTGAGTCCACAGCCGCCAGCACCGGCGGACCCACTGCAGCACTTCAGTGCGTAATTGAGAGGGGACATAAAGTCGCCCGATAGGGGTTTCAGGTGGTGGCGGTTCCAAAGCGTGCCCCTGGCGGACCCTATCTTCCAACCCCCACCGGAGAGGAGCCAGGATGAGATGAGGTGGCAGGACAGGCGCGGGTTCCGTCCGGGGACTCTCCGTCTGGTGCTGACGGGAGAGCACGTCAGCCTTGATGTTTTTAAACCCCGGACAGTATGATAGATGGAATTTAAACCGCGCCTGCCTGGGATTGAGCTGCTTGGCGTGACGGATGGTGAGCAGGTTCTGGTGATCGGTCCAGACCGTGAATGGTTCACCGCTGCCCTGGAGCCAGTGACGCCATTTCTCCAGAGCCCACTTGATGGCTAACAGTTCTCGGTCCCCTACACCATAACGCTGCTAAGTGGGGTGACGGCAGGGACCTCTGGTCAGGGAAGGAGGCTGCTGAGGCAGGGGCCGGTGCGGAAACCGGCGCTGGGTCCTGACTAGCCAGCGCAGGGACTGGCGCTGGATCTTGGCTGGCCAGTGCGGAAACCGGTGCTGGAGAGGCTGAGGCCGGCGCAGAGACGGGCACTGGAGCTATGACGGCCGGTGCAGAGACGAGCACTGGAGCATGGGCGGCCGGTGCAGAGACGGGCACTGGAGCTGGGGCTGGGGCGTGCGGTACGGAAACCGGCGCTAGATTTGGCTTTGGAGCACCAGGTGCGGAAACCGGCGCTGGACTTGGTTCTGGAGCACCTGGTGCGGGAACCGGCGCTGGACTGGGCTCTGGAGCACCCGGTACGGAAACCGACGCTGGACCTTGGGTTGGAGCGCCCGGTGCGGAAACCGGCGGTGAACTTGGCTCTGGGGCGCGCGGTGCGGGAACCAGCGCTGGTTCTGGACTGGAGGTTGGGTCACACGGTGCAGGAACCTGCGCTGAACTCCACCTTGGAGCGCACGGTGTGGGAACCTGCGCTGGTTCTGGACTGGAGGGTGGGTCGCGCGCTGCGGGAACCTGCGCTGAACTCCACCTTGGAGCGCACGGTGCGGAAACCTGCGCTAAACTCCGCCTTGGAGCGTACGGTGCGGAAACCTGTGCTAGACTTGACTTTATAGCGTGCGGCGCACCACGCTTTGGAGCACCAGGTGCGGAAACCGGCGCTGGACTTGGTTCTGGAGCGCCCGGTGTGGGAACCGGTGTTGGACCTTGGGTTGTAGCGCCCGGTGCGGAAACTGGCGCTGGTCTTGGTCGTGGAGCGCCCGGTGCGGAGCTGGTGATCGGAGCTGGGGTTAAATTAACAGGAATTGGGGTTGTACTGAGTGAAACAGGAGCTGAAGTTGAATTAATAACCGGAACTGGAGTTGAATTGACTGAAAAGACTGAACTGAACGAAGTGTAAGTTGAAGTAGGACTGACAACTGTATTTGGGATTGAATTGACTGAAATCGGGGCTGGACATAACAAAACTTGAACAGCAGCTGGAGTTGGACAGATAACAGGAGTTAGAGGTGAATTAACTGGAACCGGAATTGGGTTGAGGGAAACAGGAGCTGGAACTGAACTGATAACTGGATCTGGAGTAGGACGGATTGGAATCAGAGTTGTTCTGAGTGAAATAGAAACTGGAATTGGACAAATGACTGGAGCTGGATTTTAATGATCTGGAATCAATGCTGGGTTGAGTGAAACGGGAGTTGGAGTAGGATCGATAACTAAATCTGGGGTTGAATTAACTGGAGTCAGGGTTGGACGGAGCGAAACAGGAGTTGTAGTGGAACTGGTAACAGGAGCTAGTAAAACCTGGCTAGTGGAACTGGCCTGAGCTCGATCACAGGGTAGATGAGGTGATCGTGCGAACTGAAACTCTGATGGGGCTGGTAGGAAAGTAGCCGGCGTGGGGGCCGACATCTTGGCTCTACGGCGAGCTTCTCCTTGCCTCCGTGGCTTTCTCGCCGCCTGTGAGTCATGAGTGTAGGGGAGAAGTGTCAGAGGGTCCAACAAAATCGGTGGGTCTCCCACTCTCCCACTCCACCCATAAACCGTTTCCTCCACTCCGACGCCGCTGCATTCCAGAGGCTTCAGTGGAATGCGTTCCTTTCTCCGGCTCGTCCTTCGTCTGGAGGGTCTCTTCTTCGAGGGAGCGACGGGAAGGCTCGCGAGGAAATCCCGCAGGTCGAAAGTCTCCACCTGGTCATCCTCCAGGTAGGGTGGACAGTAGTCAAGCCGTCATGGTGGGAGCATTCTGTCACGGGACATGAAGGAATGAGGAGAGAGGTAGGCGTCGGTGAGTACGAGATTGAGGGTGTTTATTTACAACAGATAAACATAACTGAAACCTGGCATGATAGCCGAGAAATGAAAACAAAACAGAGACACAGGAAAAGCACGGTGAAGAGTATGCTCCCACACCTGAACTGAAAACAAACTGAACTTAAATAAACGAGGGAATGAGGGGAGAACCAGTAACGAGGGAACAGAACAAATGACATAACGAGGAACAGGTGTGGGAGCAGTGATTAAGTTAGATTAATTAAAGTTCTCAGCGACTGCCCAGTGGCCGCTGGCAGGTAGAGAGGGAGTACAGTGGCTTATCCTGCAGCGACCCCTGGCGGCCGCTGACGGTACTGTGACAGTATGCAGTTTTATCAGACCTCAAGGAGCATCTTCAGAGGTGTTGGTAGAGCAACACCCAGGCGCGTAATTTCCAGGGGGGTTACGGGGGTCATGACCCCCCCCAATAATCAGATCCAGCCAATATAATCTCCCCAATATAATCACATAATTCCAGTTAAAATAGAAACTGAATTATATGTGAAAACTCTTTCAGAAAACTCTTTGAATAAAAAATCAATCAAACATTCCTGCTCTGCAGAGAATTTAAGATTTTTTAAAAAATAAAACATTATTTGATTGTTTTCTCTCTTTTTTCTTTTGTTACATTATAACTAGTCATTGTTTAAAATGAAATAAAGTAAATAATAAAATTGGTTTTCAAAACCAATTAATTGGTTTTCAAAACTAATTTTGGTTTTAGGATTTTTATTTTGAATGGAAAGTCAAATGAACGAAACATACACAGATTTTGTTTGTTTATTGGTTGCCTTTGTCCCTGGTGGGATTAGCTTCATTTGCTTCATTGCAGTCAGCTAATTCTGACCTGGTGTTAGGGAGGCCAGCTGTAATTAGTGGGCGTGGCTTACAGTCACCCAGAAGTACAAAAGGAGAAACAGCAGGACTTCTGTGGTGGTTACACTTTCAGCAAAGGGATTGGTATACTTAGCTATCCTATTGTATGTTTCTGGTTTATTTATTTATAACAGCTCATCCTTTGAATTCTATTCTTTTGCTACAACATATCTAACTAAGCTCCATAGCATTTTCCTTTATTGCCCACCTGACCCTCTAGGTAATTTTATTGGTGAACTGGAAGTCCTCCTGAGCTCATTTCCAGTAAATGACTGTCCACTCATCCTCCTTTGGGTCTTGAATCTTGACAAGTTGCAGGTCTGTGAGTTTGCGATGTTCCTATCGTCCTTTAGCCTGTCCCTTGGAGAATCTCCTCCAACCCACAAAGCAGACAACACACTTGACTCTGTATCTACAAGATCACTTCCTATGTTCCATATGTCCACCTCTCTACATGTCTCTATCATCTATGTTTCAAATTTCCTCTTCAAACTGCCTTGTCTGATCACCTACGTGTAACACCTGGAACTACCTGCAGAAATGTATTGTCTGTCCTCTTTTTCTCCTTTATTTTATCTTTCATATCTCATTAACCCCTGTCCATCTTCAGTTGAACTGGCTACCAGTGATCACTTGTCATCTCTCCACAGCTCATTTAATCTACACTGGCCCTTGTCTTCCTTGTCCTGCCAATCAAGCTGCCTGCCAGCCAGAGACTAGGCCATGCTGCCCAGCTTGTTAAGTCCCTTGTGCCTTTTTTTATTTGTCTTTTTATAAATAAAGTATACACAAGTAAAATGAGATCCTTCATCTGTGCCTCCTTCCCTTCGCTCTTGCAGACACTCAGGAGATTCTATATTCTTTGTCACATTCATAGTTATACGAGTACAACACGCAGTAAAATGTATCCTGGACCGCTATTTTTGACTGTGCAAGCATTATAAACAAGTACATTTTCAATGAACAAAAATCTGGTAGACATAAGTACAGTTTTTAAACATATCTGAATTTCTAAAACACAAATCTAAAGTATTGATTATATATATTATCAACGACAATTTTCATCTAGTTTTAGTCAATGAAATGCAATACAAGCCAATCAGTATAGTATAAGTACCTAGTAGAATAGACACAATCTAAATTTTCTTTTAGTCAAAACAATTTCACAACTTAAACAAGGTTATCTTATTATATTATTGTTACCTTATAGACTCAAGAATACTGTACATCCATTCCAGACACGGAAGACACTTTGATTTGAATTTACAACATTTACACACACACAAATTTAAATTAAATAAATAAAATATCATCACTAAAAAAGTGCAAAAAAAAAGGAAAATGTGTATGTCTATTGCCATAAAACCCACAATTGTAAAAGTGGTAAAAGTCTTCATCTTCAGTGTGTTGGCCTGAACTTACATGAATATTTTTTTTTATTCCTGAACAAATATAGTCTACACAACCAAATGGGAACAGTTTAGGATCAGCTTTTTTTGCATGGGTATGGTAAAGGCTGCTTATCAAAATGCTGTGTGTGAGAGAGACTCTGTGTGTGTGTGTGTGTGTATGATTTCTCTCTCCCTGGCACTATATTGGCCCTTCGTCCCAATACTTTTGACTCCAGATAGATTTAATTCACAGTGTTTCTCAATGGACAAAAGTATTGGGACATAACGGCGTTCAACTCTAAGGTTGACTGTCCCAATACTTTTTTCCTCCCCTCCCTATCATACAGGAAATAACGTCTCATCTCATTTTAATCAACGAAAATGAAGAAACATTTTAGCATAGTTATTATTTTGTTAACCACATTTAGTCTCCTTCTTATTCATCAACAATATTACATGATATATTTCATTATAGTTATCATCACATGACCAGCATTTACGTTGCGTCTCGTCTTGTTTTTGTCACGTGATAATGTTCGTTGACGACGATAGTCATAATTTTCGTTGACAAAAGCAACAATATCTGTCAGTGGACCTTACAACCCTTGGCGTCTTTCAACACCAAAGAGCTAATATTTCAATTTAATTCTGCATGTCAAAGTGCTTTGGATTTGGTAGTTCCACTATAAATTAGGCATCCAAAGGCCAGATCAGAGCCAGGGTTAAATGATAATACCTGTGCCAGTAGACGGGAGTGCAGGAAGTGGTTGCAGGTTTCTTTTGAAATGCTAATAGAAAGTTGGAGTTATCAAAAAGCTGTGAAAGCTAGATC
>JBBPCY010048740.1:0-13102 GCA_037974405.1 Brachyalestes nurse
AATAAAGAACCTTCAGAATGAACGACGTCTGCATTTGTGCCTCATGCTTGAACGCACCACCACGGCATACCGTGACAGGGAGTGAGTAAATTGTGCATGTCACTATTGTTTAATGCACTGTTGACCACACTTGATTCAATATACCAAACAAAATATCTGGAGAATTTTTAAAAAAATTAAACATATAAATAGTTTATTATACCTTGGAAATGTTAAACTACACAACACTCTTACAGTACATAGCACATAGAAAAGCTGCTCTACAAACACTACTGCACTCACAACACATATGGAGGTGTTCCTTATTTTTACACAGCTCACACTGCAATAGTTATACACACTGCAAAGAATAGCAACCTTTGTATTTTATAGACAAACACACACACACTGCCACAAACTGTACAAACAGTGAACAAAAAAAAAAACAGGAAAAGTGGTCTCTTATTTTTTTCCATGGCTGTATGGCTGTGGCAACTCTATGAATCAGTCTTCTCATGACAGAACCAGCATTTACACAGTTACGTTTTACTGAATGTTGAGTGCCAACTTTATTGAAGAGTTGATATACACTCTAAAGCTAACTTTTTATCTCTTGAAATGTATTGACTTGGATGAAGGGCACTTGTAGAGCAGAATAAGGAAAGTTACAAGTTTTCTGCAAACTGAAGTATAAAGAGCAAAAAGCTGCATGAAAAATGACTTTCCATTTAGATTCAGGCCACATTTGAAGGTAGTTTCAGATCTGGTTCAAAATTGCATTTCTGTTTCGATAAGAAAGTCAGGGCTGCATTTTTACGCCTGAAACACCGAGAGGTGAAGATTCAAGAAACATATTCTCACTCTGTGCTGTAGTTTTACTGTGAGTTTCAGTAAAGAATTAAACCTAAAGCCTTTCTGTGAATATTAATAGCAGAGCTTCTTAGCCTTTTAACTAACATTATCTGCTGACCGGGTCATCCTACTCCAGTGTCATGATTTTTGTTCTCAGAGCTTAAAAGTGCAACTCTGCTGAAAAATATAGCCCCGTTCTTCTTTTAGTTATAGTCATTAAGGAAGACGGTACGCATCAAGAACTAACATCATAACTAGTAAGTGTATTCATGCTTTGTTACTATGGCAACCAGCATGGATATGTGAGGAAATGGGACTACAGTCCATATAAATCAGTCCACAACACTCGGGTCTAAGAATCAGATTTAAGAACCAAACCTGGTTTTAAACACACTCACTCATTCACTCTAGACATATTTCAGGTCCTCATATTTTGCACTGTTAGGCCAAACATCATTAAGTGCTAGATTTATTACTTGGTAAAATTAACTCTCAAGGGCCAGGGAGGGGTAGAATTAGTATGCAATTAAGGCGTTAAGCTTCTAAAAGGTGAGGAACATCCTTGAACCTGTGCACCAGTCATATGTGATGGTTCTTCTTATTAGTAGATTCACATAATTTACCAGCTTGTTTGAATCAGTAACGCATGCAGGCAAACCCTCCATGGTTGTCAGTCCCAATCGAGGGCACCTCATGCCCCACGCAGTTCTCAGGTTGCCCCCGTTCTGTCAAAATCAGTCCATGAAGGGCTTGATAATTACTGCGGTTGAATCAAGTCAAGTCGGTTTATTATTATTTCAGCCATAAATGGAACACAGCAAAACTAAATAATGTTCCTCTAAGGACTTTAGAGCTACACAAATAACTAAAACAGAAACACTACAAGACAAGTGCAGGCAGGACAGGACTACACCGAGTGCAAAGAGAGCAAGAGAGTGAGAGCGGGAAAAACACAAAAGCAACATTTACAACATTTAGTGAGGTCAACAAAAACAGCTGTAGTAGAAGTTTGAGAGAATACAGTATCATGACAGATACAGTATTTTAGCCTCTGATTCATTAAGTGTGAAAAAAATACACTTGGATCGGGGGAAGAAAATGTATATTATATGAGGTATCAGGAGTTGAGGCACCACTTCCCTAACACTTTAAAATGGTGGTTCCCAACCATTCCAGGGACTTTGATTATCCTATAAAGGTCCACCATCCAATAATCATAGCTCATTAAGCCCACTATGTTGTACACACTTCTGTTGTCACAGGTGGAAGTGGAAACTAAGCTTCAGGAGCTCTGCACTGGTTGTGTACTATAAAGTTGATTGATTTGTATGCGTCACTTTGTGCTGAATACATTGTAAGTCACACTGATTGCAAGATTGATTCTTTGCAGAATGTTTTTTCGGGCAGCAGACCCACGGCAGGTCTTTTGGACTGTATTTTCCTTAGAAGGATTTTCCCAGCCAATAGTGACCGATATATGCTCATGAGGCCATACTGATGGTGTATGTTGATATGATTTATTTTCAGTAAAATGTCATGGTAAGAATTCCACTTTTACAACTACTACAATAAAATTAATTGCATAAGTAATAAGTAATCAGCTTTCAATGTACTTTGTAAAAGGGTCAAATATGTACAGTATGTATAAAATGTAATTCTATTACTCTTAAATAAAAAATGCTAATTGGGTTCATTTCTGTTAGCTTGGCTTTCAGTTCTCAGTCCATAAAGAAGCTCCCAATGTATTCCAAATATGCTTCACCCAGATGGATTGAATATCATAAATATCAATGGAGAGAGCAGCAGGCTGTTTTCCAAGTCAACTTCAACTAAACTGACTGAATGATTACATAAAAACCTGTAGCTGTATCTTTCAGTTTCCATTGATTTCAAGTGTTATAAATAGCTGGCAGTAAATGTATAAGTCAGTTTGAAGAAAAAAAAAACAATAATAATTTAAAACTACTCATCTTGACTGAGAGGAAAACATTCCAAGGCCTGTCATGCAGAGTTTAAGCTTTCAGACTAAATCCAAGAGGAGAGAAAATCAATAAAAAATAACACTGGCTGCTTTATGCTGATCATTTCTTTTTTGTGATCTTAGGCTACAGAATGAACCATCATCAAACCGGTTGTGTTTTCAACCCACAAACACTCTGGCAGTTTAAGATGCACTAAATACATTTTGGATCAAAATGTATCAAGATATCATAATTCTGTTTGATTTTACATTTTAAATGATGACATCTGAATAGCCCTGGGTCTTCCTGATTTAACAATGCATGGCCTCTGGAAATACTATAGTGCAATTCGATATTGTATCTCACGGAACCACGTGGAGAATAGCTACTTTAAAAGGTGAAAGGTCTGTCTGATTATGCATTCATTTATGAATTCATCCTGAATGTAGACTTTATGGAAATTGATGGAAATTGTGCTGTGCAATAATATCAACCTGTATCTTCTGACAGCTTCAAAAGTTTCCAAAAAATTTAGGAAAGTCAGATGTGGCATTGTGGGCACATTCTTGGGCCATCTTATACCTTCTTTCGTTCTTTCTTTCTATAATGCTATTTATTCTAATATATGTGCATATATACTTAATAATACATTATATAGACATAATTTTTTTAAAAATAGGTTTTTCAAAGTACTGTAAGAAACCAGTTATTTTTATCACATTTAATTATTCATCTTTATAGACTGCTTGTCACAGTAGACGTACAGGACAGTTGTGATGCTTCAGAAATAGACTCCGCTGTGTTGTTCACATCCATCTTCCCTTCTTCAAATGACACTTGTTCTCTCTGAGAAGAGACCTACATTTTGTCACTGTCATAAGAAAAGCTGACCACTTTTACGGTTTCATTTATGACCCTAATTAAGCACAGATTTTTTTTTTCTACCCGACTTTACTCTGGGTGCCAATTATGGATACTGAGTGAGTTATAGAACTGCAGAGGGCTTTCTTACATCCAGTGTCTCTCAAGTCAAGTTGTCGGGTAGGTGTTTATTGTCGGTCAGTAATGTACACAGCAAAACGAAATGCTGTTCCTCCAGTGTGACACGAAAACAACACAAGACTAGACACCAAACTACATCAAATAAAACAAAGTAGTCCAGGAGCATGGGAACCGAAGGCTCTGCTCTTTTTTTAAGGAACTTTGTGGTATAAAATAAAGCCATAAAGCTATGCCATTAACATAATTGAATAAAATGAAATATGGAACTAGTAAAAAATGGATTCTTTTCCTCGTAAATATATATTTTTAAAATTGTCATCTGAAAATATTCTGAACAAGTACATGTACTACCCAGCTCTGGTCATTGTTCGTTGTTAATCGTTTAAAATAGGAGCGAATTTCAGTCACGGAATGGAAAACTCAGTTGCCTAAAGAAAGTTCCTTCACCGAAGCTTTGCTGAGTTTGGGCTCTGAAATTTCCTCCCGTTACTCGAAGGCTGTGGGGATATCTGTTATTGAGTGTGGCACTCAATAGCTGAGGATCATTTCTCACCTACAGTGACACATTGAGTAGCACAGTTTGATACCCGAATTGTCAGCAGAAGAGTGCTCTGCTGAGGAGCAGCGATTTTCTCCGAGCAGGAGCGGGTTTGAGCCTTCTCTCTACAAACAGCTTCACGTCCACGACTCTGATGAAACTTTCCAAAGCCAAGAAGAACTCAGAGTGACCAGTCCATTCCCTGTGTTTCCATAGTTACTGGTGAGGGACAGACTTTACAGAACAGATAAAACTACTGGACCTGATGACCTGAACTGATGTTTAACTCAACCACTTCTTCTCCTTTTATACGTGGAATTATTGCTCCCTTTTACTTTTATTGGTTCTGTTTGTTGCTTACACGAAAGGAGGTTTCAGCTTTGTACAAAACCTGCAAGTGCACTGAGGTCTTCTTTTAGATGCATTTGTTTTAATGAAGGACTAACAACTATGGAAATTATAATCAGCTTGAATAATTAGCCTACATAAATAGCCTACTGTAAATTCGCAAGTTCATTTAGGTCCTGCGGTTTTGGATTAAAATTAATATGGACTTTTTTTTTCACCAATACTCTGTAAAGCTTGTCCACCTTCTGTCCGCACAAAAAAAACAATAGAGATACAAACAAACAACAGGAAAATCTATAAAGTACAAGCACTACTATCTGTTTGAGCTCAAAATAAATTTCAGTGGGAGTTTTCTCTGATACTAGCAAATTTATCTTGTAACACTGGTGATCCAGGACATTGCTAACAAGTTAGCTGGGTTAGATTTTCATTGGGCGAGAAAAAATAGAAAAAAATAAAAGGCCACAATAAGAAAAGCAACTCTGATAGAGAAACCTTCCGTGGGTTTGACCTCATGTATGCAGCTTTGGGACGACTGGATATAAACTGTGAGTAGAGAATTCAGACAGAAACACCATTACTGAGCTGGAGAATCAAATCGTACTGCGAGTTCCATGCAATCGCAGTAGAGTTTAGGTACAGCACAGTTCCTGTATGCCTATGGAAAAGTGCTAAGTCCTATTATATTCCATGGCTACACTGTGGCTCACTCTGAATGGTTGACTTAAGAGGCTATTCCAGAGCAGTTGGGCTTTGGACGACAAGTGGGCTCTGAAGCACCCTGTGGTGCTCCAACATCCTACACTTTGGCAGTAGTTTGTAGTGGGTTGGTAACGGCACTTAAGTCATGAAAACATAAGTGAAAAAATAATTAACTTAATAGTAAGCAGGAATAAGCGTTTAATTCATTATAAATATTAATTGAGATGAACAAAAAAACAAGCGTAATCTTTTTAAATGTTGAGAGCCACAGTCACACAATGCAGACGGTTAGGGCTCTTATTCAGAAAAACACAACCATAAGTACAGCCCAGACTACTCTAACTATGGACTGGTCCAGGATGGAGGCGATGATGTTAATCTTGAATCTCAGTGTGTGGTTTGACTTTTTTAAAAGAGGCTCTGAAACCCAGACCAAAGATGCATCTTTATCGAAACCCAACAGTCTACTGAAGCCAGTGGAGCACCTTCAGTGAAAACGTGATGGACTCTAGCTCCATTAGTCTATAGTTATCTTCATAACATCACAATCCAAGTGTGCCCTGAAAGCTAGCATTGGTTTCTGTGATTGAACTGACATTAAAGCTTTCAAAGCTTTTATTCAGGCCCTATTTTACAAATGTTCATTGTCAGAGCAGAGATATATAAAAGAGACCAAATTTGAAGCAAAAAAGTTTAGGCTATTCTAATTGGGCTACGAGGTGGAAAAGGTTGAGAACAGTATGTGAACAGATTTTTAAAAAGAAGTCTTGCTCATAATAATTTGAGGATTTATTTTATTGAACCTCAAATAATTTCATCACTTACTAATTAATAATCAAATCAAAGGGGAGGTCTGAAAATTCTTTGCCTGTTTTTATACACACCAGTGGGTGAAATCGAGTCCCTGAACTTGGTGGCCACACACTTTTGAGTATGTCCTCCCTGTTTTGCACTCTGGGGTCTTTGCAGACAGTGAGTCACGTAGAAAACATGTGCCAGTAATTTTCCGCACTGCCTTTTTACTGATGAATGCTAGACAAGCCCGTGCTACTTCCAAACTCTAGAGCGCAAATGACTGTAATTATACCACATTATGCCACAGTGCTTATGTCTGTGATACTGCAGACATGAGTAAATGTATGTTTTTTTTTATCCTATGTGACATTTTTGGCCGTGTTTACTGAGCACATTTTGCTCTTTTCAGGACTATGCTAATTTACTGCGAAGTACTTTAAACGACTAAACATTTGATATATAAAGTGCGCCGTATATTCTGGCCTGTATAACGGCTCCATTTCCACAGCTGAGTTAGAGAGGCCATTCACGAGGGAGCAGTTTCAGCATCTGCAACATCAGTCAGTTGGATTAAAAAAAATGTCTGCAATTCCATAAGCATCAGCATGTCAGACTTGTCCTATAGGCAGAGCCTTTTGTGGCCGAAATCACACACTAATTTTTCTGTGCTACTGCATGCGGCGTTCTTGACATTTTCATTCCCGCTTTGACAGTCGGGAGTGTCGGAGCTGTCGCCAGGCGAATGCGCACTGCAGAGCACTCGTTTATGGGAAATAACAAAGAATTAGGAGTGAAATTATTATTTTAGAGCCAAAGTGAACACACCACACCAAACCACAAAGTGTGCACAGTCTGAATTTGTTCTCTGCATTTAACCCATTCATCTGAGTGAAGAAGTGGGCAGCCAGTGACGCAGCACCTGAATGCATGGCGTGTGAGGATGCTATCTTGCTCAAGGGTACCTCAGTGGCGCCATTGGCAATCCTGGGATTCGAACCCACAACCTTCCGATTACAGGGGAGAAAGCCACCAGTTGCTACCAGTAAGGGATAAACAGAAAAGGTACGTTCTGACTGCAAATCCAAGCCTGCAAATGCCCTCTTACTGGCCATTTTACCTTGTTAGTACAGTTTATAGTATAATTTGTATTTATTTAGACAGCTTCTGACCGTAGAGATGATCTAAGCTAGATATTGTTTGGCATGTGTCAGTCTAGCAGTGACACTGATCTTGCATCTCTATGGCTGAGCTGGAAATGCTCAGATGTGCATTCATTTAATCCACCTTAGATTACTGTAACTCTCTTTTTATCTGTTTATGTAAACCTGGCTTATCTTGTCCTCAGTCTATTCAGAATGCAGCTGCTAGGTGATTAACTTACATAAATGGTCTCACATCACTCCAGTTTTATCTGATCTACAGTGGCTCCTGGTTGAATTCAGAACTCAGTATAAAATCCAGGTACTGACTTTCAGAGCCTTGCATGAACAGAATCCCAAGTACGTCTCACACCTTCTGCAGCCGAACTCAAGTGGTCGAGTACTGAGATCTGCTCATCAGGACTGAGATCTGAGATCTGCTCATCAGGACTGAGATCTGAGATCTGCTCATCAGGACTGAGAGCTGAGATCTGCTCATCAGGACCGTCTGTCTGTTCAGGACCGAAGACACGTGGGGATCATAATTTTCAGTCTGCTGTTCCAAAGCTGTGTGTCAGTCTTCCACCGGAGCTGGGATCAACTGATTTATTTAAATCTGAAGACACACTTGTTCTAAATGGCTTTTAAGTCAAGTCCAGTAGGTTTTTGTCATTTCTACCATATGCAAACAGTACAAAGTGAAATGAAGCAACGTGCCTCCAGGACCATGGTGCAACACAAGAGCAGACCAGAACAGAACACAAGGCCACAAGTGTAGACAGAACAAAGAGCTAGAATAAAAGAACACGAGAGCAACAATAGAATTAGACAAGACAAGACAACACTCAGTGCAATTGACAACAGCTACAGTGGGGATGAATACAGTATTTTGACAGAAACTGTATTCTAGCAGCAGAGAGTTGTGTGCAAAGAAGCAGAACAGCAATAAATATGATTGTGCAAATATAGCAGCAGCAATATGACATAAGTTTTACTGTCTTTTCTGTTTTTTTCTGCCTTGTTCTGTTTTTATTTTATATTATTCTGTTTTATTCTGCGTTTTCTCCTTTTTATTAACAGCACTTTATGATTCTTGTCTCAGAAAGGTGCTGTATAAATAAACTTTACTCACTCACCTCTGTGGAAGGTGTTTCTGATAAAATGTCTAAAGAGTGTAAGCACAAGGAGGGAGGTCCATAATTATGGCTACTTAGCATATGCCCTTCTACCCATTCTTTATTTAGATGTTACTTTTTTACAGCTTTTTCATATGAAAGGTGCAGTAAAAGAGTTTTATAGGCCCATGTACTTGTGCCATCTGTCCATTTTTCTCAGCGCCTGGGAGCACACGCTATTAGTCTTCATGGTTGATGTGGTACTGATGATGAAGGCACTCAGTGTTGCTTGGACAGTTTTCAGACGGTTGCTGGCGAGTTTTTTTAATTCGAGAGCAGACATTCAACAAGTTTGACTGGAGGCCGTGGCTTTGCATTTTTTCTTTCAATTTATGTTTCAGTTGAACTGGCCAGAAATTCTTTGAAGACTCACTTTATTAACCTCTGATCATGAGAGAACTGCGTCTGTCTTTGGAGAAGAACAATATTCTTATCTTTCAGTCAATGTCAAGGTAACAAGATTTTTTTCATTTTGGATCATTACTGTTAATCCATTCATCATACAGGACGGCAGCTCGTGTCCTCCAAGTATGTAAAAACTTTGAAAACGTGTTGTTTCAACACTGATAATATTCCACATGGATCTGCATTCAACAGAGCAGTTAGTCTGTAGCTTAGTTCACAAGGAAGTTATGTTATCACTTCACTACGGTGATGTTACTTGGCTAAAATTATTTAAAAAATTCCAAAACCGAAGACAGGTTTTTTCATACACATGTTTTCTATCGAGATTCCAGTGTATAAACACACTCCACACACAACAGTAAACTCCCAGCAAAGCTAAGATGGCTCTGATCAGCTTTCACTGTATTTCAGTTTCATGGAAATGCAACAAAGCAAATATTCAATACAAGCCAAGGTCAGTGAAGTGTGTTCTGCAGGACGTGAACATGAACAGAAAATTGGTGCCTATGAGGCCCTAAGCAACATTGTGTCTGCAGGCCACTGACTTTACTCAAATACAGTATTCACCATGTAGAGTTTTTTTCTTCTCTCAGAACAGACCCATTCTGGTTTACCCAGGCAAAAGCCTTGATTATGACCTCCATAATGGTCAGTCAACACTTCTGGCCAAATTGCTGGAACAATAATGAGTGGTAATTTTAGATCAAATTACCCTCTCACCTTTAGTTAACTGCTACACTCAAGTATTTATTTGCTCAACTGCCTGCTTGCGGCCAGCAGGAGGCCCCCCTAACCCCGAGCACTCCATGCATTTGCATCATTTGCGTGATGGTAAATCATCATCTGTTCCGATCTGGTTGTTGTTTTGATCATTCTAACCCCGTCTAGATACACGTGCTCACAAATTTCCAAGCAGGAAAACTGAGAGTTCTGACCACTGACACTCACTCTAGTCTCATATCATGGGAAAAATAATTTTCCTCACTTTCTTGAAAAATATTATATAGTAGGTGTTTTAATTACTTCTCAGTCTATTGTGTGTCTAAGGTGCAGGTGCAGGTTTCACTGTTTTTGTGATGTCACAAAAGCCAATTCAGGTACATGTATCTTACACTGACCTACAGCTATTCAGTCCTGCCTCTTCTTGCTGAAGTTACAAGGAGTGTTTCAGCTCAGGCTGCTCTTCCCCCATTTTTAATTAATTATTATTTTTTATTTAAACATAATATGACAGAGAAGACCAGGGGGCAGAGAAAACAGAAAACAAACAAAAAAAATGAAAAGTTGAGGAGAAAGGAGGGGGAGAAATAAAAGAAGGAGAATAGAAAGAGAGAGAGAGAAAAACAAACCAACAGATAATCTGCTTCCAAACCTGCTGACAAAAAGAGTAAGCAAAAGAAGAAACAACAGCAGAGAAACTGCAGCAACAACCAACACCTGTATGAATCACAGTAAATACGAAGTGTTAAATGTTATCGAGCAGCACACAGAACTAATATTACAAAATATATTTTGAAGCAACAGCAGAACAAGCTTGGGCTGCTCTCTGAATGTGGCATAGTACAGGGCAGCCAATCAGAACAAACCTAATTTACATATATCTTAAAGGCACAGTAACAAGGACAGCCTTTTTAATTAAAAAAAAAACAGGGATAAAAAAAAAACAGAACACACAAAAAAGAAACTAGGACTGCTGGTGGGTATTTTAACTCAGGAGCAGTAATGAAACAAGTTTGACTGGATACCGCGGCTTTGCATTTTTTCTTTTCATTTATGTTTCAGTTGAACTGTCCAGAAATTCTTAGAAAAACTATTTCACTCACTTTGTTAACCCATGAGCATGAGAGAGCTGCTTCTGTCTTCACAGAAGAGAGAAAAATGTTCTTATCTTTCAGCCGACGTCAAGGTAACAAGATTTTGTCATTTTGGATCATTACTAGAAAAAGCAGCTGGTATTTTTCAATTATGTAAAAACTTCAGAAAAGTAAAGAAAAATTCAAAAATGAAAAAAGTTTTGTTCAAACGCGGACAGCTTGTTTAATTTGAAAAAGATCCTCCCTTATAAAACGGAACATGCAAAAAAAAAGAAACTTTATTTGTATGGGTACGTAAACCCATACAAATATAATTAACATTGTATATAGAAATGCAATAGAAAGAAATGAACCCTTTAATAAACTACGACATGATGGATGCTGTGGTGAAGGCTGTTCAGCGAATCATCGGGACAGACCTCCCAAACACGGACTCTATCTACACTTGCTGACTCTGAATGAAGGTTAGCAGCATCATCAGAGACACAGCACACCCAGGCCATCACCGAGAAAGAAACAGCAGGTCTACCATGGTCTACACCACTCCACTCCAAACCCAGCACTCCTCCAGTCTACAAGAACTGGAACACAAACATAAACCTGTAACACAGACATGCACCCATATGGATACACACTCAGTCATGCTCTACGTCCACATCTGCCACACTTACAGACACCATATTCTGAGACGTACAACTGTACAATTTAAAAAATTTTGCATGGAGCAACTATATATGTATAGTGGTGGAGATGTAGTGAGTAGGATACTTGCCTCTGGACCAAGAGGCCATGGGTTTGAATCCTACCTTCAGCACACCACCACTGGGTCTCTGAGCAAGACCCTTAATCCCAAGTTGCTCCAGGGAGACTGCCCCCTGTTTTGTGAGTTATTCTTGATATTTTGTGTTTTTCCAACCATTTCTTTGGCTGACGCTCCAGAGTGAGCAGTTGCAGAAAGTTAGTCGAACCATTGCAGAGCAAAAATGGATTTCAGTTCCAGCTCTGTGCGGTCCAGCTGTCAAATAAGGCTTCTCATGCTTGGTCCCCCAGTATGTTAAGACATCTGTTTAGAAAAAAATAGAGATACTGAGTCAAAGCAGCCGTGAGTCATTAGGAGACAAGTAAACTGTATTAAGTTTACTCACTCCTGAACATGTCCATCAGTATTGTCCATCGATAGGTTTATCCTTAATCTCATTAAAATAATAAATATAAATGTAATGGTTATAAACCTGTAATGGTTCCTGTGCCCGTGCTATGGACTCTGATGGTACCTTGTTTTTCTATAACAAAGAATGTGTGTGTGTGTGTATGTGTGTATGACTCTGTGGTGGTATCAGCCATCTTTTATGGTGTGGTCTGCTGGTGTGGTGAGTGGTTTTATGGTGTGGTCTGCTGGTGTGGTGAGTGGTTTTATGGTGTGGTCTGCTGGTGTGGTGAATGGGTTTTACCGTGTGGTCTGCAGCATCTCTGCTGGGGACAGGAAGAGACTGAACAGGCTGATCTGGGGGGCCAGCTCTGTTCTAGGATGTCCTCTGGACACAGTGGAGGTGGTGAGTGACAGGAGAATGGTGGCTAAGCTGTCATCCCTGTTGGAGAACATCTCCCACCCCATGCAGGAGACTCTAACAGTACTGAGCAGCTCCTTCAGTGACAGGCTGCTGCACCCATGGTGTGGGACGGAGAGATTCCACAGGTCTTTCCTTCCAACAGCTGTCAGACTCCACAACAAAGACCTTGCAGATGACCAGACACACACAGACAAACAAACACACACATCCAGTACACCATGGTAGTTTCTCTTACGTGCAATAATATTTGAGTGCAATTTTTCTGATACAACACATTTTGTACTGTACTGTTGGTCCATTTAAAAACATATATACATAAACATATATATATACACACACACATACATATACAAATGTATTTGGACACCTGACCATTGCACCAAGAGGGACTTTAATTACATTGCATTCAAATATATAGACTTTAAAGGGGACCTATTATGCAAAACTTTTTAAAAAACAAGTTATAATGGGTCTATGGACTACAAAACATGTTCATGAAGTTCTTTGAACAAAATCACTCTCACATAGAGAGAGATATCAAAAGGTTTATTCTTCACAGTTTCAGTCCCATTCAAAACACACCGTTTCAGGGCTCTGTCCCTTTCCTGCAAATCAGCCGTTGCTGGCCACGCCCCCTCATCCCAAGCTCCACCCACCCCTTACGCCGCTCGTAAGGAAACGAAACTTAACTGCGATAGAAACACAAAAGTAATTTTTTGGAAGTACTTACATCTCCTTCATCTTCTGACTTGTCACAGACAGCAGGTACAGATCCCCCACGACGCTGAAGTTAGCTCCTTATTCACAGCTCCTTATTCAAA
>JBBPCY010048770.1:0-13100 GCA_037974405.1 Brachyalestes nurse
TTTACTACTGCTGAGTTCCCTTGGGGGTGTGGCAAAGCAAGACGTCTTGGGCGGGGGTTGTGCCTGATGTCAGCTCCTCAACTTCAGTGGGAGGTTGGGGGCATTCTCACGGGGGTGCGGATACTTGCATGTATGAATTAGACTAAAGCTGATAGTAAAGTCAGGACCAGGCCTTTATGCTGATGAGACTTTTCAGGGTCTATCTTAACATCTTCAGTGATATGCTTTAATTAAGCTACATTAGCTAAGGTTATACATTATTTTTTTAAAAAAAGTGGTTTTGTTGAGTTATGTATGTTAGGGTCGAGGCATAAAAAAATAGTTTTTTGGTCGAGGAAAGGCTATTAAATTAGATAAATTTTGTTTTTCAAACATAACAATGTATAACAACACATCTCTCAACTTGTTGATTGCGCTGGTCGAGACATACCTGGTTTAGGGGTTTGACAGGAGATATATGTACTCTTTCGACGTAGGGGGGTAGGGGGGTTTGTCGAGAAAAAACCAAGATTAAGATTAAGTGCCAACAGGGGGGATATCTTAGAGATCAATGAGGTTAATACTGATAGTTTATGCACTTGATAAAAACATATGTGGTTATTATATGAATGATTTTGAAGGTCTACATTAATTATCACTGGTCCAAGGAAATGTTCTACCTTGATGTTTTTTACTCCGAAAGTGACCAATGTCTAATGAAGGTGAGCCGAAAAAAAAAAACCCTATGCATATGAGAGAACGCCTTGGCATGGTGGGTTATGAACAGTCGATACCCACCTCAATAATCAGATGTCCCGTGGATTTCACTGTTAGAGGAGTTAAATATTTATGGCCCTGAAATAGGAACCAGATGCCAGTAATAGTTCACTAAGTGAAACCCCCACAATTGTTGTCCGTGACCTATCAAGGATAATTAACATTAAGTTATAAATGGTTGGTGGTCTCTTACTACATTAATATATTGAGGGCCGATATTAATTGAGTCAAACATAGAAAAATTTGTGATGGAGTTATGGGGATTATTCGATTTATCAGGTTAATTTATTGATTTTGTAGGAACTATTATAATGCTTTATTTGAGTCTTGGATGAATGGTGATGTTATAATGTATGGGACAATGATATGGTTAATTATAATGTAATGTTTTTAACCCATGATGTAAGATAATACATATTATGTACTATACCATATGTAATATATACCATATATGTAGGGGGATCATTATGTATGATATACCATGGTATGCACTTAAAATTTCATAGTCCTAAGATAGGGGACAGAAAATAGTTTAGTTTAGAATACTAGCTTTGGGGGTTAGTGGTAGGAGTTAAAATCTTCTTTTTCTGGGCACTAAGAAGGGGCTTAGTCTTCAGTCTTCGGATTACAAGACCGATGCTTTATGTTAAGCTATTAGTGCATGATCAGTTAAGTCATTTGTTTTCATATCAGGCAATGAGTGGGTTAATAAAGAGGAATAGTATGAAGTATAAAACGGAGGCAATTTGGCCGATAATAATGAATGGGTGTTCAACGGGCATGCCTCCAATTCATGTGAGGATTGCAACGTCTGCAATTAGGGCTCAGAATAGGAATTGAGAGAGTGGGCGGAATGTGAGGCCTTGTTGTTTTGAGGTGTGTAAAAGTGGGATTAGTATTAGGAAGAGGATGGAGAAAAGTAGCGCCAGGACCCCCCCTAGTTTGTTCGGGATTGATCGTAGGATTGCGTAGGCAAATAAGAAGTATCATTCGGGTTTAATGTGGGGGGGAGTGACTAAGGGGTTAGCGGGGGTGAAGTTTTCCGGATCTCCGAGGAGGTTGGGTGAAAATAGGGCCAAGGATGTTAGGGTAATAAGTAGAATAATAAACCCTAGGATGTCTTTATATGAAAAGTAGGGGTGGAATGGGATTTTGTCTGCGTCTGAGTTTAGACCAAGGGGGTTGTTGGAGCCAGTTTCGTGGAGGAAGAGGGCATGAAGGGCGGTGGCGGCCACAATTGCAAATGGGAGCAGGAAGTGGAAGGCGAAGAATCGTGTTAGGGTGGCATTGTCTACGGAGAAGCCCCCTCAGATTCATTGTACTAGGGTATCTCCAATATAGGGGACTGCGGAGAGTAGATTGGTGATTACGGTGGCGCCTCAGAATGATATTTGTCCTCAGGGTAGGACGTAACCCACGAATGCTGTTATTATGACCAAAAGGAGGAGGATAACACCAATATTCCATGTTTCTTTGTAGAGGTAGGAGCCGTAGTACAGGCCTCGGCCAATATGAAAATAGATGCAGATGAAGAAGAATGATGCTCCGTTGGCATGGATGTTTCGAATAATTCAGCCATAGTTCACGTCTCGGCAGATATGGACCACTGAGGAAAAGGCTGTTGTGATGTCTGAGGTGTAGTGTATAGCTAAAAAAAGTCCGGTTAGGATTTGGGTTATTAAGCATAAGAGTAGGAGAGAGCCAAAGTTTCATCATGCTGAGATGTTGGAGGGGGCGGGGAGGTCAATTAGTGCATTGTTGGCAATTTTTAGAAGAGAGTGAGTTTTTCGCAGGCTGGCCATTAAGTGTTCTTGTAGTTGAATAACAACGGTGTTTTTTCAAGTCATTAGTCTTGGTTAAAATCCAAGTAGGAACTATGAATTATATTTTTTCTTTTTTATTGTTAGGGCTGGTGGTTGGTTTGGTGGCAGTTGCTTCTAATCCGGCACCTTATTTTGCGGCTTTGGGATTGGTTGTAGCGGCTGGGGTTGGTTGTGGAGTTTTGGTCGGACATGGCGGATCTTTTTTATCTTTGGTGTTGTTTTTGATTTATTTGGGGGGGATGCTTGTGGTGTTTGCTTATTCGGCAGCTTTAGCTGCTGAGCCCTTTCCTGAGAGCTGGGGGGATCGTTCTGTTGCAGGTTATGTTTTTATGTACATTTTAGTGGTGGTTTTTATAGGGGTCTGGGTTTTTGGGGGGTGATATGAGGGGTCTTGAGCGGTTATGGATGGTAAAGAATTTTTTATGGTTCGAGGGGATGTAAGTGGGGTTTCTGTGGTTTATTCCGTTGGAGGGGGGATATTGGTTGTTTGTGGTTGGGTTCTTTTGTTAACTTTGTTTGTAGTGCTTGAGTTGACTCGGGGTTTGAGTCGGGGAGCGCTTCGAGCAGTTAGGCTATAATAAATATTGTTGCTATTATGCTGGTTAGGAGGAATATGGTTAGGTAAGTTTTGATTATTCCTTGTTGGATGTTGCTTGTTGAGGTGGCGAGTTTAATTTGTGCAGAGGACAGTCCTTTTGGGCCTGTTTTTTCTGTCCATGTTTGGTCTACAAGTTGGGTGGCAATAAGTTGCCCTAGGGTGAGGTTAAATTTAGGCACTATTCGGTGGGTAATGGTGGGGAAGTAGCCTAGTATGTTGGAAAATTGATAGGCGGGGTGGGTTGGTAAAATTTTAAATTGTTTTGACACCAGAGAGGCTAATTCTAGCGAAATTAGGAGCCCCATGATAGTAACAATTAGGGCGGTTATTTTTAAAATTAGGGGTATGGTTATTGTGGGTGTTTTTAGTGGGGGAAAATTTAATGAAATGATTAATCCTGCAGTAATGCTTCCTCAGGCTAGGCGTTTGAGCGGGTTTATGATTGTGGGGTTGTTTTCATTAATGGGGGAGAGGGGAAGAAATCGAGGGGTCCCCATGGTGACAAGAAAAATTATTCGGAGGCTGTAGGCCGCAGTAAAGGCGGTGGCAATTAGAGTAAGGATTAGGGCTCAGGCATTAAGATGGGAGGTGTTTAGGGCTTCGAGGATGGCGTCTTTGGAAAAAAATCCTGCTAGGAAGGGGGCGCCAGTTAGTGCTAAGCTGCCAATAGTGAGGCAGGATGATGTGACTGGCATGGATTTATGGAGTCCGCCCATTTTTCGGATGTCTTGTTCATTGTTAAGGTTGTGGATGATGGAGCCCGAACAGAGAAAAAGTATGGCCTTGAAGAAGGCGTGGGTGCAGATGTGTAGAAATGCTAGTTGTGGTTGGTTAAGTCCAATGGTTACTATTATTAGACCGAGTTGGCTGGATGTGGAGAAAGCAATAATTTTTTTGATATCATTTTGGGTTAGTGCACAGGTGGCTGTAAATAGAGTAGTTAGGGCTCCTAAGCAGAGGCAGATAGTAAGTGCTAGTTGGTTGTTTTCTATTAGTGGGTGGAGGCGGATTAGAAGGAAAATTCCTGCAACCACTATTGTGCTTGAGTGAAGTAGGGCGGAGACTGGTGTTGGGCCTTCTATGGCGGAGGGGAGTCATGGGTGGAGGCCAAACTGGGCTGATTTGCCTGTTGCGGCAAGGATTAGGCCTAGGAGGGGGAGGGTCATGTTTATGTCTTTGGAGACAAGAAGGATTTGTTGAATTTCTCAGGAGTTGAGGTTTGTTGCGATTCAAGCTATGCTTAAGATTAGTCCGATATCGCCTACTCGGTTGTATAGGACTGCTTGAAGGGCTGCTGTGTTAGCGTCAGTGCGGCCGTACCATCAGCCAATAAGTAGGAAGGACATGATGCCGACGCCTTCTCAGCCAATAAATAGTTGAAATATGTTGTTGGCTGAGACTAAGACTATTATTGCTATGAGAAATAGAAGGAGATACTTGAAGAAGCGGTTTATGTGCGGGTCAGAGTGTATGTATCAGGTTGCGAATTCTAGAATTGATCAGGTAACAAATAGGGCAACTGAGGTAAAGATTAGGGAGTAGTGGTCGAATTTGAAGCTGGTGTTAATATCAAAGGTTATGATGTTGGTTCAGTGTCAGTTAGTGGTAATGCTTTCTGTTCCTTGGTCTAGAAAAATTATTAGGGGGATGAGGCTGGAGAAGAATGCGGTTTTTACAGCTGTCTTGACATGGGTAGAAGCTCAAAGGGGGGACAGGGGGTTTGGTTTGAGGGTGCTTAGAAGGGGAATTATAAGGATAAAAAGAGTTAATATGAAGGATGACGAGAGGAGTAGAGGAGCTGTGTGCATAGCTGTGACTTGGATTTGCGCCAAGAGTTTTTGGTTCCTAAGACCAACGGATGAGCTGTTATCCTTTCATAGCTCGAGGAGAGTTGCGGGGTTTAACCGCAAAGTTAAGAGTTAGCAGTTCTTGTTGTCTCGGGAGACCACCCTCGGTGGACAAGGGGGTTTTAACCCCTATTTCTAGAACCACAATCTAGTGTTTTTTTAAAACTATGTCTACAGTAGCATCATCCTCACATAAGTTCTGGTTTTAGGATGAGTAATAAAACGGGAAGAAGGTGGAGTGCCAGGAGAAGGTGTTCTCGGGTGTGGAAGGGTGGAAGGTTAATAATATGGTTGGGGGTGGGCCCTCGTTGAGTTAAGAGGAAGAGGTAAAGGGAATATGCAGCTGTAATTAAGGTGCCGGTGCCGGTTATTATAAGTGTTCAAGGGGATCAGTTGAACAGTGTGGTGATGATGAGCAGTTCTCCTATGAGGTTGGGTAGAGGGGGGAGGGCGAGGTTGGCCAGGTTTGCAATAAATCATCACGTTGTCGTAAGAGGAAAGATTAGCTGTAGTCCGCGGGCTAGAATTATTGTTCGGCTGTGGGTTCGTTCATAAGTTGTATTGGCGAGGCAGAATAGGGCAGAGGAGACCAGGCCGTGGGCAATTATAAGGATGATGGCTCCTGTAAAGCCTCAGGGGGTTTGTGTTAAGATGCCGCCTGCAACTAGGCCTATGTGGCTTACAGAGGAGTAAGCGATTAGTGATTTTAAGTCTGTTTGGCGTAGGCAGATTGAGGCAGTTATGATAATTCCTCAGAGTGCTAGAATAATAAAAGGATACGCTATTTCTTTGGTGAGGGGTGTTAGCACAATTATTATTCGTATCATTCCGTACCCGCCTAGTTTTAGTAGGATTGCGGCTAGGACCATGGAGCCAGCAATTGGCGCTTCTACGTGGGCTTTGGGGAGTCACAGATGGACTCCGTAGAGTGGTATCTTTACTAGAAATGCGATGAGACAGCTTATTCATCAAATTTTGTCTCCCCATGAAGAGAGTAGGGCTGGCTGGGAGTGTTGGAGGATTGTCAGAGATAGCGTTTCTATATTTTGTTGAAGTAGTAATAGGGCAACTAAAAGAGGAAGTGAGCCTATCAGTGTGTAAAATAAAAAGTATGTTCCCGCATTGAGGCGTTCAGCTTGATTACCCCAACGGGTAATAATAATTAGTGTTGGGATTAGGGTGGCCTCAAATATAATGTAAAATAGAATTAATTCGGTTGCTCCGAATGCTATAATTAAGAATACTTGTAATGAGGCTAAGAGGGAGATGAAGGTTCGTTGACGGTTTAGGGGTTCGGGTCCAATGTGATTTTGGCTGGCAATAATTATAAGCGGAAGTAATCAGCAGGTTAAAATTAGCAGGGGGGTAGAGAGCGGGTCTGTCCCTATATAGATGTTTGAGGCTGTTCAGCCTGTTTCTGTGTTTCACTTGAGCCAGCCTAGGCTGGCTGTTGCAATTAGAAGGCTTTGAGCTGTTGTTGCGGTTCAGAGTCATTTTGCAGGGGTTAATCAGATTGTGGGAAAAAGTATGGTTGTTGGGATAAGAATTTTTAACATTGTAAGAGGTTTAGGTTTTGAAGGTGGTCTGTGCCGTGGGTGCGGGCTGTGGCAACTAGGAGGGCGAGGCCGGCGCCGGCTTCGCAGGCTGAAAAGGCCAGGAGTAGTATGGGGGCTGATGAAAAGGCGGCGATTTCTAGCTGAAGGGCTCATAGGGCTAGAGCAATATAAAGGGAAAGTATTATTCCTTCTAGGCATAGGAGGGCCGATAAAAGATGGGTGCGGTGAAAGGTTAGTCCTATAAGTCCTAGGATGAATGCTGAGGAGAAGCTAAAATGTGCGGGTGTCATAAGAGGGTTGTGGGGTTTAACCACAATTTTTTGAGCCGAAATCAAAGGTCTTTTGCTGGACTAACCCCCTATTCTGCTCACTCTAGGCCTCCTTGAGATCATTCATAAATTAGTCCCAGGGTAAGTAGAATAAGGATAGTCATGGCTCAGAAAAGGGTTTGGGCTGGATTAAGTTGGTTTCCCCATGGCAGGGGGAGAAGAAGGGCAATTTCTAGGTCAAACAGGAGAAAGAGAATTGCGATTAAAAAGAATCGTAAGGAAAAAGGTAATCGTGCGGACCCGAGGGGGTCAAAGCCGCACTCGTAGGGGGATAGTTTTTCTATGTCAGGGTTTATTTGGGGAAGTCAAAAGGATAGGAGGGCTAGCAGGAGTGAGAGGATTGAGCAGATTAGGAGAGTTGTTGTAATTAAATTCATTATCTTTCCTTGGACTTTAACCAAGATTAAATAATTGGAAGTCATTTGTACTAGTCTATACTAGAAAGATATGAGCCTCATCAGTAGACAGAGATATATAGGAAGAGCCATACGACGTCAACGAAGTGTCAGTATCAGGCGGCTGCTTCAAATCCAAAGTGGTGTTGGGATGTAAAGTGGTACAGGATTTGGCGGATAAGGCAGATAGCTAGAAATGTAGAGCCAATAATAACGTGTAGGCCATGGAATCCTGTTGCCACAAAGAATGTGGACCCGTACACACCATCGGCAATTGTAAAGGGGGCTTCATAATATTCTATGGCTTGTAGTGCAGTGAAGTAGAAGCCTAGAATAATGGTAAGAGAGAGTGCTTGGATGGCTTGTTTGCGTTCGCCCTCTATTAGGCTGTGATGGGCTCATGTGACAGTCACGCCCGAAGCCAAAAGAACTGCGGTGTTTAGAAGTGGGACTTCAAAGGGGTCAAGTGTAGTAATTCCTGTTGGGGGCCAGCAACCCCCTAGTTCAGGGGTAGGGGCAAGGCTTGAGTGATAAAAGGCTCAAAAAAACCCGAGGAAAAAGAAGACTTCAGATGTGATAAATAAGATTATTCCGTATCGCAAGCCTTTTTGGACCGGGGGGGTATGGTGTCCTTGAAAGGTGCTTTCTCGGATGATGTCTCGTCACCACTGGTATATTGTCAATAGAAGGAGGATTAAGCCTAGGGTTATTAACACTGTTGAGTGGAAGTGAAATCAAATAGCGAGGCCTGATGTCATTAGGAGGGCTGCGATTGCGCCGGTTAGGGGCCAAGGGCTTGGATTGACTATGTGATACGCGTGAGCTTGGTGGGCCATTAGGTGTTTTCTTGTAGGTACAGACTTAACAGCAGGACAAATACGTATGCTTGAATTATTGCTACTGCCACCTCAAGAAGTGTGAGGAGGAGGAGGACTAGGGCGGTTAGGAGGGCTACAGTTGTGATTTTAGGGAGGAGAATTAGTGTTGCAGTGGCGATTAGTTGAATTAACAGATGACCAGCTGTCAGGTTAGCGGTGAGTCGAACGCCTAGGGCCAGAGGCCGGATGAATAGGCTAATTGTTTCAATAATGATTAGGATGGGGATGAGGGGGATGGGGGTGCCTTCTGGCAGGAGGTGGCCCAGCGCTGCAGTTGGTTGATTGCGTATTCCAATAATGACGGTGGCTAACCAGAATGGAAGGGCTATGCCCATGTTTAGGGAGAGTTGTGTGGTTGGGGTAAAGGTGTATGGCAGGAGTCCTAGCATATTAAGGGATAGTAGAAGGATTATTAGGGAGGTCAGTATAAGAGCTCATTTGTGGCCGGGCAGATTGAGTGGGAGGAGCAGTTGTTGTGTAAATCGATTGATAAACCAGCTTTGGAGTGTAATTATTCGGTTATTAAGCCATCGGTTTGAGGGGGCGGGTAGTATAATTCAGGGAAATGTGAGTGCGATGGCTATCAATGGAATGCCTAAATATGTGGGGCTTATAAACTGGTCGAAAAAGCTTAGAGTCATGGTCAGTTTCAAGGTTCTGGCTTTGAGTTTTTAGTATTTAGTATTTCTGGCTCGTTTGGGAAGATATGTTTGAGTACTTTGGATGGAATAATTAGTAAGAAGATTATTCAAGAAAATAATAGGATAAGAAACCATGGGGAGGGGTTTAGTTGGGGCATGCCACTAGAGGTGGTTGGGAGGCACCAGTATCTAGCTTAAAAGGCTAGCGCTTGACCCTATTTAGCTTTCTAGTGAGGCGTCTTCAAGTATTAGGGAGGATCAATTTTCAAAATGTTCTAGGGGGACGGCTTCTACTACGATCGGCATAAAGCTATGGTTGGCGCCGCAGATTTCGGAGCATTGTCCGTAGAATACCCCAGGGCGGGAGGCAATAAAGGCTGTTTGGTTTAGGCGCCCAGGGACCGCATCTATTTTTACCCCCAGGGCGGGGACAGCTCAGGAGTGAAGAACATCTTCGGCTGAGACTAAAATTCGGATTGGTGCTTCTATGGGGACAACCATGCGGTGGTCTGTTTCCAGAAGGCGGAATTGGCCCGGGGTTAAATCTTGGGTGGGGATTATGTAGGAATCGAAGCCAAGATTTTCATAGTCTGTGTATTCGTAGCTTCAGTACCATTGATGGCCAATAGCTTTTACGGTTAAGTGTGGGTTGTTAATTTCGTCTATAAGATATAGGATTCGGAGGGAAGGGAGGGCAATTATAATAAGGATAACTGCAGGCAAGATTGTTCAGATAATTTCAATTTCTTGGGAGTCTAAGATGTATTTGTTAGTTAACTTAGTAGAAACCATGGCGACAATAATATACAGCACTAAAGTGCTGATCAAAAAAACGATTATTAATGCATGATCGTGGAAGTGGAGAAGTTCTTCTATTACTGGGGAGGCCGCGTCTTGGAATCCTAATTGTGAGGGATGTGCCATTAAGCTAAATAGCTTAAGATACGCAGGGGTCTAACTTGCAATTTTGCCTTGACAAAGCAATGTAATATTTTACTAGTACCTTATGAAGAAAGTGACAGAGTGGTTATGTGACTGACTTGAAATTAGTTTACGGGGGTTCAATTCCTTCCTTTCTCGCATGATTGTACCTGAACAAATGCTGGTTCTTCAAACGTGTGGTAGGGAGGGGGGCATCCGTGAAGTCACTCAACGTTTGTTGAGGTAAGTTCGGTGGATAGCACTTCTCGTTTAGCAGCAAATGCTTCTCATAAGATGAATAAAAACATTACCACAGCGATAAGAGAGATCAATGAGCCGATTGAGGAAATTGTGTTTCAAAGGGTGTAAGCATCCGGGTAGTCAGAGTACCGTCGAGGCATGCCGGCTAACCCTAGGAAGTGTTGGGGAAAGAAGGTGAGGTTAACACCAATAAATATTACGCCAAAGTGAATTTTTGTTCAGGTGCTGTGGAGGGTAAAACCTGTGAACAAGGGGAATCAGTGAACGAAGGCCCCCATAATAGCAAAGACAGCGCCTATCGATAGGACATAGTGGAAGTGGGCTACTACATAGTAGGTGTCGTGGAGAACAATGTCAAGTGATGAGTTGGCTAGAACGATGCCTGTTAGGCCTCCAACAGTGAAGAGAAAAATAAACCCTAAGGCTCACAGCATGGGTGTGTCCCATTTAATTGAGCCACCGTGTAGGGTGGCTAGTCAACTGAAAACTTTAACACCTGTTGGAATGGCAATAATTATTGTTGCAGATGTAAAATATGCTCGGGTGTCTACGTCCATGCCTACTGTAAATATGTGGTGGGCTCAGACAATAAAACCCAAAAGGCCAATTGCTATTATGGCTCAGACCATTCCTATGTATCCAAATGGTTCTTTTTTCCCTGAGTAGTAGGCGACAATGTGAGAAATTATTCCAAAGCCTGGTAGAATTAAAATATATACTTCAGGGTGCCCAAAGAATCAGAATAGGTGTTGGTAGAGGATTGGGTCCCCACCCCCGGCGGGGTCAAAGAAGGTGGTATTTAAGTTTCGGTCTGTTAGAAGTATAGTAATACCTGCGGCTAACACAGGGAGAGAGAGAAGCAGAAGAACAGCTGTAATTAAAACGGCCCAGACAAACAATGGGGTTTGATACTGCGAGATGGCGGGGGGTTTTATATTAATAATGGTCGTAATGAAGTTGATTGCGCCAAGAATAGAAGAAACACCTGCGAGGTGTAGTGAAAAGATAGTTAGGTCAACAGAAGCCCCTGCGTGGGCAAGATTACCAGCGAGGGGAGGATAAACTGTCCAACCTGTTCCAGCCCCCGCTTCAACCCCGGAAGAGGCTAAAAGAAGAAGGAAGGATGGAGGGAGAAGCCAGAAGCTTATGTTGTTTATTCGTGGAAATGCTATGTCGGGGGCCCCGATTATTAGAGGCACGAGTCAGTTCCCAAACCCCCCGATTATGATGGGTATTACCATAAAAAAAATTATTACAAATGCATGTGCCGTAACAATAACATTATAAATCTGGTCGTCCCCTAGAAGGGACCCGGGCTGACTTAGTTCTGCCCGAATTAAGAGACTTAGGGCAGTTCCTACTATCCCGGCCCAAGCACCAAATACAAGGTAGAGGGTGCCAATGTCTTTATGGTTAGTGGAGAAAAATCAGCGTGTGATTGCCACAGGTAGGGTGGCCGAGTGTCTAGGCGGTGGGTTGTAGCCCCACGCACAGAGGTTTGAGCCCTCTTCCTCCCAGCAGCCCCGTGGTGTAAGGCACATCAGATTGCAAATCTTAAGGCGCAGTTTAACCCCTGCCGGGGCTTTCCCCGCCTTTTTCTGGGCGGCGGGGAAAGTAGATGAATGCTCGCTGGCTTGAGCGCTTAGCTGTTAACTAAGAATTTGTAGGATCGAGGCCTTCTCATCTAGTAAGGCTTTAGCTTAATTAAAGTGTCTGGGTTGCATTTAGAAGATGTGGGTTAGAGTCCTGCAAGCCTTATTCAAGAACTAGAAGGTTTTCACTTCTTCTTAGGGCTTTGAAGGCCCTTGGTCTAAGTAAGCCTAAGTTCTTAAAAAAGCAGGGTTATGAGGGCTGGGGATGTTGGAAGAAGAAGTAGGGCTATAATTGTAGTAATTGATAGTGGAAGGGAAATTTGGGGGTTGTTAAGGCGTCACGGGGTGGAGGAGTTGTTTGTGTTGGGTGAGATTGTGAGGGTTATTGAGTAGCAAAGGCGGAGGTAGAAGTAGAGGCTAAGTAAGGCGGTTAGAGCCATAATGGTGGCCGTGAGTGGAAGGTTTTGTTTTGTTAGTTCTTGTAGGATAAGTCATTTTGGTAAAAAGCCGGTAAGAGGGGGGAGACCTCCGAGGGAGAGGAGTAATAAGGCGGCGGAGGCTACAATAGTTGGCTCTTTTGATCATGCTAGTGCTAGTGCATTAATTTTTGTTGCGGCCATGCGTTTAAACATTAAGAAGGCTGTGGATGTTATGATGATATAAATTAGGAGGGTGAAGATGGTGAGTTGGGGGGCAAGTTGAATAATGATAGTTATTCAGCCCAGGTGGGCGATTGACGAGTAGGCTAAGATTTTTCGTAGCTGTGTCTGATTAAGTCCCCCTCAACCGCCGATGAGGGCTGATAGGACTCCGAGGGCGGTTAAAAGTGAGGGGTGGAAGGTGTGGGAGATTTGGGTCAGGAGTGCGAAGGGGGCTAGTTTCTGTCAGGTGGCCAAGATAAGCCCTGTTGTTAGGTCTAATCCCTGGAGAACTTCGGGCAATCAGAGGTGAAGGGGGGCAAGGCCTACTTTGAGCGCAAGGGCTGCTATGATGAGTGTGGACGGGAGAGGATGAAGTATGAGTGGAATATTTCATTCGCCGGTGAGCCATGCGTTGGTGGCTGTGGCAAATAGTATTGTTGCTGCTGCCGTCGCCTGAGTTAGAAAGTATTTGGTTGTGGCTTCTACTGCTCGTGGGTGGTGGTGCTGGGCTATAAGGGGTAGGATGGCTAATGTGTTGATTTCAAGGCCTATTCAGGCGAGGAGTCAGTGTGTGCTTGCAAAAGTAAGGGTTGTACCTAGGCCAAGGCTGAGGAAAAAAATAGTAAGCACGTAAGGGTTCATTAGTAGGGGAAGGGTTTTAACCAACATTTTTGGGGTATGGGCCCAAAAGCTTGTTTAGCTGACTCTACTAGGAAGTGGTGTATTGGTAGCACTAAGAGTTTTGATCTCTTTAGTATGGGTTCGAGTCCCCTTTTCCTAGGAGCTGAGAAGAATTTAACTTCTGTGTGGCACTCTATCAAAGTGGCCCCTGGGCATTCGGGCACAGCTCCGGGGGCTATTG
>JBBPCY010048801.1:0-13099 GCA_037974405.1 Brachyalestes nurse
ACTGTCAACTGTGGGACCTTATATAGACAGGTGTGTGCCTTTCCAAATCATGTCCAATCAACTGAATTTACCACAGGCGGACTCCAATTAAGCTGCAGAAACATCTCAAGGATGATCAGGGAAAAACAGTTTCAAGGCAAAGGCTGTGAATACTTATGTACATGTGTAAACCTTTTTCACGTTGTCATTATGGGGTGTTGTGTGTAGAATTCTGAGGAAAAAAATGAGTTTAATCCATTTTGGAATAAGGCTGTAGCATAATAAAACATGGAAAAAGTAATGCACTGTGAATACTTTCCAGATGCACTGTATATCCTGCCCGTTGACAGGCACCATCAGAATCAGAAAACAGTATTTGATTCTGGAGGACATTGCTTATGTTATGACTGCAAGAGCAGTATGAAATACAAGATACAAGAACAACATGAAATATGAAGTCTAACTAAATCCAATACAAAAATCTGCAGAAAACCATCAATATGAAATACAGTATGTTATATACACAAACGTTTCAGTACTTTGCACTTAATAAGATATTGCACATAGTGATAATGTTTTAACGCCCGATAAGAACATTGCACAGATGTTCTATGCAATGCTGTTCACTCTAGCTGTCAGGGGTTTGGCTGATCAATGTGTATTAATACTCATTGCTTTGGAATGGGTTGTTTAACAAGCTTATACAGTTCTGATGGGCATAAGTCATCCATTTACTGTATAATAATTTCACACAGGACCATGTTAGCACCAAGGACAGTGTCCAAATCAAAATGAAAAATTGGTTGTTTTGTTTCTTTCATTATATATATTGCTTACAGCTGTTCAGCCACACTCATTTGTGAGAGAATTAAACACATCAGTCAGTCCCTCCAGGGACCATTTAAATATATCAGCCTTAAAGAAATAACACATCAGCCTTAAATTAATTAAGGGAGGATGAAAATGGTAATATTTGAAAATGAATTACAATTTTATTTAGTTCATAAACAAATTACACATCATAAGTAGTAGTTTACACATCATAAACATCATAGTTCAAGGTTAAAAATCCAGGTGTAGCTTGTTTTGGCAAATTCATCTCTATTTTTACATTTCACATATGATCAGATGATCAGATGTAGCATTTATTGGCATTTGTTTGCTTTACTTTTAGTCTAACTGTCATGTAACAAAATAATAAACCTTGTGTTTCAGACAGAATAAAAGAAAAAGATTTTAAGTAAATTAAGGCAACAACCTAGCTTTATTGTCGCCTATTAATGTTTAATGTGTGTGTGTGTGTGTGTGTGTGTGTGTGTGTGTGTGCGCGCGCGCGCGTGTGAATACTGTAATAAGAATAGATGCTGTTTGCTGGTCTGTTGTTCAGGAGGCATAAGGTACGTAGTTTAAAAATCAGCCACTGGGGGGAAGTGTTGTGTTGCAAGAATAAAACAATAATATAACTTAATCACTTAATCGAAACTGCTCTAAAGGAAGACAGAAAATCAGAATGGAATGTACCCCGTGTTTCATCACAATTTGATGGTTCATTGTGTAGTAAATCGGTGTGTTGCTTCAAAATCAGAGGTCCCCACCCAGATAGAAACCTCCACTACACATATTACAGTCTGTAGCCCATCTGTAAGTCGCCTTCTACCTCATACATCACTAGTTTCTAACCACAGCACCACAAATATTTGGGTGGGGGACCATTCTCAACACACCGACGTGAGGCAGGAGTGGCACTCCAAGCATATCAAGAACAGTGATGTTGCTGGGAGTCTTATTTAAAATAAGATAATAAGATAAGAAAGAACTTTATATATTTCTTGAATTTTGTTGTGTCATTAGCATGCTCAGTGCAACAAGGAAGAATAGAAGATGGTAAGACAACAAAAAAATAAAACGATTGACTATAAACAATAGTGCAACACAATGACAGGAACATTAGTGTAAGAAATAACAGTGTAATAATGACTTTGCTGTGTGTAAAGATTTAGAGTTCTGTACCAGCACATCAGTAGTGCAGGATGACTTGTGAAAGTGGCTTAGTATTAAAGCAATAAAATGCAATAAAATAGCAGCAGATAGTAATGAGAATAACATTCAATAACATTCAGTCAATTCACAGATTGAACAGCTAATCTTAAAAACTTAAAAATTCCCCTATAGAATGGGGACAAATTATAAAATCCCACAGCCACAGGTAGAAAGGATTTCCCGTGACATTCAGTCCTGCATTTTCAAACTTATTTACACACATCAGTGTCATAGTTTTCCATTCAGTCAAGGATTTATATTCATTCCATGCCCTGTTTTGAGAAACAGACCACTGACGAAGGGCTAGAGAGTGGTAAACACAAACTGTCTAAACCAGTATTCAAATGTGTGTAATAGTTTAATGTAATCATTATGACACACAGTTGTATTATATCTGTTTATTGTGTTGATTGGGTGCTGTCATCAGTTAGTTCACAGTTACATCCTTGGGATGTCCACATTTTTGGTCTTTTCCATGTCTGTTTTTGATACATCTGAGCCAATAAGCCAGGTAATAGCCAATCTACAGTTTCTGATGACCTGATTTAGAAGCATTTGGGGATGGAGTTGAACAAAAATGTGGACTGATGATTCCTGATGACACTGAACCCATATGAGAAACATAAACATTACAGCTACACTATATGGACAAAAGTATTTGGACACACCTGTTTTCAGCGTTTAGGCTAGGCCCCTTATTTCCAGTGAAGCACAATTTTAATGCTTCAGCATATCAAGACAATTTAGACAATGCCATTCTTCCAACTTTGTGGACTCCATAAAGGTCCATAAAGACATGGTTGGAAGAGTTTGGTGTGGAAGAACTTGACTGGCCCACACAGAGCCCTGACCTCACCCCATCTAACACCTTTAGGATGAATTGGAACAGAGATGACAAACCAGGCCTTCTCATCCAAAATCTTGTGGAAAGCCTTCCAAGAAGAGGAAGCTGCTGTAGCTGCAAAGGCTATGTATTTGAATGCAATGTCATCGAAGTCCCTGTTGGTGTAATGGTCAGGCATCCAAATACTTTTGTCCATGTAGTGTATATGTTTTATAAAGTGACTTTGTGATTACCAGCCATGGTATTAGAGAATGCCTCTCCTGTACAGTTAGTATTCCATTTGTTGCCTTGTCAACAGGACGGGTCCAAGATGCTCTAGTTCATTACAATATCCACAGGAGAAGACGTGGTGAGGATACTGATTAATTACAGCTGTGAATTCTGTTTAAAATAGAGGCCAGTGCATTCTGAAGGAATGCGGCACAAGTATAAACCAAACTCACAAACACCTCTTGCTACTTAGCCAGGCAAAAATGTAAACCTGCATTACTAGGATTTGTCATTCTGTGATGCTGGTTATACACTGAAGTATAAAATGCATTTTATTTACAGGAACAAGTGAACGATTTCAGTTCACTAACCAATTTTAAAACACTATCACTGTTGATATCTCAAAAATTGTAACTTTACAGAAAGAGGCCAAAACTTCTGTTAGTTAATGTAAACCATTCCAAGTAGTTTTGGAGCATTTCTATTTCGCTCATCATGAACGTTTTACTCAGTTTTAAAATGGTGCCGCTGTGTTCAAACAATGCAGAGAAGTAAAAATCAGGGACAAATGGAGATGCATGTGTCTCTTTTTCTCTTGGACAGCTGTTTTATTCGTATTAAAATGAGATTCATCTTTTAAAGTTATTGCACTGCTGTTTTCAGGATATGGAGGAAACAGCACAGACTCCCAAATGCCCAAAATCAGTGTGATTTGCCAATCATTGCCAATGTCTTTTATGATTGTGTGTGAGGCCTTTTATTTACATTATATGGACAAAAGTCTTGGAGCACCTGACCATTACAGGCTTTCCACAAGATTTTGGAGTGTTTTTGTAGGAATTTGTGCCCACTCATTCTGTAAAGCATTCATGAGGTCAGGCACTGATGTTGGACGCGTAGGTGTGGCTCACAATTGTACTGTGCTGTGTTCCCTTTCAGCTATTTTTAAAATAAAAGAGTGAGAGATCATAGTTATTGAGGTTAAGATGAGGGTCAGGTTTGGGGTTTAGGTGTAGCGTTACCCCAGCTAGTGCTACACGAGTCCATTTATCAAAGGTTTATCAAAGGTTTCCATAACAAAGAAGAAGGACAGCAGAATTCAGAAAGATAAGTAGTAAGAGAGAGAGAGAGAGAGAGAGAGAGAGAGAGAGAGAGAAAGAGAGAGAGAGATGTCCATTCTTGAACTATGGAAAGTGAAATATCGATTTAGGGGCACAGTTTGTAGGACAGTGAGTCAGAATCTCTCTCTCTCTCTGTCTCTCTCTTTCACTCTCTCTGTTTTACTACTTATCTTTCTGAATTCTGCTGTCCTGCTGTCCTTGTTATGGAAACCTTTGATAAATGTTACCTCATTAAAGAAAATTAGCTTTTATTGTGACGTCTAAATTACATGAGCACTTACAGTCTTTGCGTTTCGCTGGGCACGTGCGAGAGAGAGAGTGAGAGAGAGAGAGAGAGAGAGAGAGAGAGAGAGAGAGAGAGAGAGAAAGAGAAAGAGAGAGATTCTGACTCACTGTCCTACAAACTGTGTCCCTGAATCGATATTTCACTTTCCATAGTTCAGAATGGACATCTCTCTCTCTCTCTCTCTCTCTCTCGCTCTTTTATCTCTCTTTCTCGCCGGCTCTCTCTTTCTCTCTCTCGCTCTCTCTCTCTTTCTGCTCCCCTCTCGCTCTTTCTCCCTTTCTCCCTTTCTCCAGCGTGCGCATCCTCGCGCTGACAGAAACTCGTTTGAAGTGTGTGTGTGTGTGTGTGTGTGTGTGTGTGTGGCCGTTTCTACGATGGTCGCGAGCGGTGGGTATGGGACAGCGTCTCGTGCTCTTTTACTTCCAGAATAAGTCCCGAAACGGATGGCATTATGGAGAGCGCGCTGGCTGTGTTGGTGTTTTTGCTCTGGTGTTCCTGGTCACACACGGTGAGTGAACTTATTTCTAAACCACAGAGTCGTTTTCTTTACGAACGTCACCATGAAGGGGCTTCAGTTAGTGCAACACTCAGGAAAATGCATTATTTTGTTGGTGGTCCTACAAGCCACGTCCACGCGTGTTCCATGCTGGGCTTTTTTTGTTGCGATAGGTGATGTTGGGGCAGCTGGTGTCCTAGTGGTTAGGGAGTTGCGATCAGAGGGTTGTGGGTTCGAATCTCAGGACTGTCAGTGGCACCACTGAGGTGCCCTTGAGCAAGAGACTGTCCACACACACTCCTCCATGCTGCATCGCTGGCTACCCACTGCTACACTTGGGTTGCATGGGTTAAATTCAGAGAAAGAATTTCACATTGTTTCACACTGTGTACTGCGCTGTGGTGTGTTCACACATGACTATTCCAGTCGATGCTTAATGAATTCAATTAGCACCGTTTTGTCACGGGTCATTGACCCACATCAGCAGCCCGGACTAGGCTTTTAAAGGGCTTTGTCCCGTTTCCAGTGTCAGTGTTTCCTAATTAGAATTAGATTCGCACCAGTGATTGTGGCTGATGGTCAGTTGGTTTAAGTTACACTTGTTAGAGATCTAAAATCACCCCACAGTTTGTGTTAACCATTGCCGTTGCCTTCGGTCTCGTTTGGGCATTGTAATGGTAATTAAGTATACCATGGTATTTAAAAATGAATAGTATTTCAAAAGTATTACCTTAAAATCTTTTATTTAGTAAATGTAAAACTGTAATTCTGAGTTATTTCTATTGGTCTGTTTATCAGGAAATGTAACCACAATGCAAACAGCAGCTGGCAGTTTCAAATTATGTCAAAAATGCAAAACGATCGAAGACATGCTTGTCTTTATTTCAACAAGCTGCCAGATTTTTGTGTTGCTTCCACTTTTGGGTTGTGTATGACCAAATACTGCAAATAATAAAAAACTGAATGTGAAATTACCTGGTGGTTACACTAATGCTGCATGATCTCTGCCCCACAGCTGCCCCTTCTTGAATAGTAGAGCCATGATCTTTTACGGAGCTGCAGGCACATTAGAGAACATTTTAGGAGAGCACACTATGCTCAATACATCAGAAATAGCTCAGAACGCATTTGCTGGTCAGTGGCTCTGGTTAAGAGCTACACACACACACCATAGAACACACATAGTACACTTGGTTACAAAATGCATTTAAAACAGATCAGAAATCCGATTGCTCAAACCCCTTCAGGATGTGGTCTGATACACATTCGAGCCACATGTCACAGCATGTAAACATATCCGACTCTCCAAGACATGTCTGAAAAACAAAACCCCTCCCCCTACTGTCATTGCTTATGAAAGACCTCACCCTTTGGCACTTAATGTGGACATCACTACTCTTTCAGTTTATCTTCTGATCTGTGTTTAGTTTTAATTGTGTTGAACACACGCACAAACACTCACTCTTTTAGTGCTTATCTGTATGGATTCTGCTGTCCTTCTCCTTTGTTATGGAAATCTTTGATAAATATTACCTCATAAAAGAAAATTAGCTTTTATTGTGATGTCTAAATCACTTACGGAGTTTAATTTTAATTCCATAGCCTAGTAAGTTCAAATAAGGCACGAGTTTTGTTTAACTTGACCTCTTGTCATCTTTTCTCACTGTCTCACGAAAATACACTGTGTTTTACACTGTACAGCTCCTCTTCTCATAAACACTGAGTGTGTTGTGCTCTTCTTTCGAATAGAGCAGAAAAATGAAGAGCAGCACAGCTGATTTGTTATTATAAAAGAGCTGATTTGCTCTTACTCACCAAATAGTAACTGGATTTCAGTCTGGCTGACCGCAGATGCATTTGACCATCAAGTGTAAACACGTAGCTCGTAGTTTATCGATGGGGCCTCAGAACCGAACAACGCAGAACAGGTTGTCTTGTCTTGTCCAGTTGTATTGTTGCTCTTGTTTTTTTTCTTACACACTCTTTGTCCTGTCTGCACTTGTGGCCCTGGTTGTGTTCAGTTCAGTTCTGTTCTTGTGTTGCACCATGGTCCTGGAGGCATGTTTTTTCGTTTCACTGTGTACTGTGTGTACAGTGCCCTCCACAATTATTGGCACCCCTTGTAAGGATTTGTCAACAGTCTAAGAAAAAATGCATCTTTTGGTGAAGTAGCTTCATCTCTCACCGAGAAAAACCCAGCTTTTAATTGAAATAAATTTATTTAGAAATAATAAATTATGTTATCAAGAAATAATTATTTTCAACAAAAACACAGATTATTGGTACCCCGCCATTTAATACTATGTACAACTTCCCAATAAAACAGCGCTGAGTCTTCTCTTGTAACATTTTATAAGGTTGGTGAATATGGAGCAGGGCATCTGAGACCAATAATCTTTACAAAAACTCTCCAGATAATCTTCAGCTCACCCTACAGCCCCACAACATCACAGAACCTCCACCATATTTAATAGTTGGGATAAGATTCTTTTCATTATAGCCATCTTTCTTTTTACTCCAAACCCATCTTGACTGTTTATTGCCACAAAGCTCAATTTTTGTTTCATCAGACCATAGAACATGGTTCCAGTCAAAGTTGTAGCAGCATTTTGCAAACTTACCTTCCAAATAACCTGTTGGCATGGAGGTGGCGTCTGATGGTGGTTTTGGAGACTTGGTAACTCCAAGATGTTACTTTGTCCTGTAATTCACCAACAGCGATCCTTGGGTGGGTTTTGCCTCTCTTGCCATCCAAATAAACTTGGATCCTCTTCCAAGCAAGTTTGTAACAGATCCAGTTAATGTCCACTTTTTAATTATTGCTCTAACTATAGAAATGGGCATTTTCATGCAAGTAGCTATTTTTTATAACCATTCCCACACTTATGAAGGTCAACAGACTTTTCTTTCATTCGTTTTGTGTGTTCTGTTGTCATTCCCATGTTCATGGATGACCAAGGGAATTTGGCCTCTGTGTTACATCATATTTATACCCCAGTAAATCAGGAAGTCATTGATTACAGCTGGAAAGTTCTCACACACTCCAATCAACTCAAAAATGTACAATTTAAGTGGGAAGCATGCTGCAGTTAAATTGTGATCGCTGTAATTTTCAGGGGTACCAATATTTGTGCCACATGTGTTTGAAATTGAAAATAATAATTTCTTGATAAGGGAACTGTGTCTCTGAATACATTTATTTCAACTATAGGCTGGATTTTTCTCATTTTTTTCAGTGTGAGATGAAGCTACTTTGCCAAAAGGGGCATTCTTCTTGACTACCTTCTTGACTATTTGATTTTGGCTCCCTGCCACTACAACACCAAATGCTTGAGATTTTATTGCGTACACTCAAATCCGGAGATCAAAAGTTTGTCAGAATCTAACCTGTTCTGTGGTGTGTGTTACATTAGACCTGCTAACTAAACTATTGTTAGCTTAGCAAACATGCCTTAGGTCTAATTTTGGATTTCCATCACTCCAGCACAAATCACCTTTTTTTTCTCTTAGACATTATTTTTTGTCATCTACATTCATTTCAGTAGATCACCAGATCAAATCTGAACTGTAGTGTGTTGCACTGTTTGGGTCTCCGGCTTGTTTGCTAAGCTAATGTTAAACTAGCCCAACAGGCTACAGATCCAAACACCACGGAAAAGGTTTCATTTCCCTGGTAATACTGTATACCTCTGTGATTCTTAAAGATGCTATGAAGGAATTAAAAAAGTGGATAACGCCCAACCTCAGTTGTCAGTTTTTACCAGCTCTTGACTGGATATTTGTGGATAGACACAAACCTATAACAGGAAAAACCATAACTATACACCATACATAATTCTCACCTATTCTCATAAAATAGGCCTAGTATGTGAACTGCAAATGACTTGTTTTAACTACCTCAGAGTGGCAGTGTTATCTGGTTATGCAAACTAGGCTAGCTAACTTTGTCTTACCTGTAATGTTACATTAGTAAACTCACTCTACAGTAATAAAATGATCTTTCAGATCTAAAGGGAAATTACGCCTATGTTTTAAAAACAGTACATAATAAAGTCATGTTCAAATTTGTACAATTCAGACTGTCTGATATGGAATTGTGAGTTGCTGGGATATTACAAAACGTGGTCTGTGTACAACACAAATGACCAGTGAACCTACATTTAAAAATCTAAAAATCTAATCTAAAAAATATTCTTTGTGTACTGTTGCATCTTGTACTAATACTATTTTACAACACCCTAAATACATTTAAAAATATATATATTAGGCTAAAACACTAATTGTAGTGAGTCTGAATAACATAAAATAGCAGCAAGGGTTGAAAATACACTTGTGAAAATTGGCACAATGGGAAAGGATATGCCGCTTAACAAAATCATGTATAAGTGCATTACCAGAAAAATGTATGATCACAGAATATTGAAGATGGAGTGATGTATTGGGAAGCTGTCACAATGGTTCATTACAGAAAATAGTTAAATATGGTGAAGACTGCACTGGAAATGATTTACATTTTCGTCAAATTACAGTAGTGGAGCTGCTTGTCATTCATACCAACCAAAGCTTAAATGGCTCTGTTTAACCTCTGGACACATCATGTTAGTGTCACTGCTGGATTGAGAACGATCCAGCACTCATGATGTCAGCAATGTATCTGTGGTCAGAAACTAACCAATGATGAATGGAGAGTGGCTAACAAACAGTGCATGTCAACAGACGGGCTACTATCTGTAATTACACACCTGTATAGTGGGCTTCATAAAGTGAATGGAGATATAAGGTAGGCGTTTTAATAAACTAGATGTTCTCTGTATGTGTTGTATTTCATTACATTAGCAGCTTCTCTGGACATTGTACTAGCATGTACGTGACTTGATTACAGATGAGTCATTCTTTCTTGACCATGAAGAACGAAAAGACATAAGTGGAGCAGTGCACAGGGAGCTGGTAGTTTCTGATGATAAACAAATGCCATTTCTATTATGCATTTTACAGCCACTGCTTTGGAATTACTGTTGGTAGCACTGGCAATATTAAGTTGCACACATGCTATTGATCTGGCAACATTGCAGTAAAAGCAGGCATGCCAGAAAAGCAAGCTGAGCTGAACTGAGTAATGCAAATCAGTCATAAAGTGTTCATGAAATGCTTTTGAGTACTACAGTATAAATGTATCAATTGTAATTACATTTTCAGGTATTATTTCAGCATCAGATTAAATTAAGGGTATAGTAACATAGTCTTCTCCAAAAGCCAGGGGATGAGGGCATGGAGTGGGTGGAAAAATAAAGTAGAAAACAATAAATTGTACACTTAAGTGCATCCTAGGCACTACTATCCTGGTTAAGTCACTACAAACCACTGCCACTACTTTTAATAATAAAAATAATGTATTATTACATTACAACTACCATCATTATAAATTACTTTTTTATTACCATCACTGTTAATCTCATTGTCATTCGTCTGCTGCTATTTTATTGCATTTATTTTTACTGGCTAATCACTTTACACTACTAATCTGCTGGTACTAAATCTTTACGAACAGCAATGTGAATGTTACGGTAACATCCCTGGTCGGCAGCCGCTAGAGGCTATAGAAGTTTGTTATAGAAGTGGACTTTTAAGGTTTAAGTCCATTAGTTACAGCTGACCAGTGTTTAAGTGATTTTTTGTTTCCATTGGTTTATGTGTATTTAAGTTTGTCATGCTTTGTTTCATAGTCACCGGTTACGTTTGTGTTTAGGCCCTCGTGCCTTTTTGTTTTTGATAAAAGTCTGAAAAGATCATGGAAGTCTGTGTCTGCGCCACCCTTCACTGCCACAGTACACAGTGAAATTAAACAGCATGCCTCCAGGACCATGGTGCAACATGAGTATATCAGAACAGGCCACCACAATACCACAAGTTCACTACAGAATTGAATCAGTACTATGTGACTAATCTCAACATCAGCTACACAGAATTTATAATGAGACTGCTTGTATAGAAACTGCTTGTAAAGGAGATCTGTGCAAATTAAATCAGCAGGTGCATTATGTGGTGTTATGAAAAGTGTCTGTTTTTCTTTGTCCAATGTCCGGAATGGAGGTGCTCATGTTTGGAGATGCCTTCCAGCCGCAATGTCTTTCGAAAAGCATAGTCATTAATCCTGAAGGCAAAGGGTGGGCTTATTCTCAGGGTAATTATCCAGTCATTTAGAGAAACCATTACTTCTGTAATTAAGTTCCACAAATGAGAAAATGGGCAAACTACTACGAAGTACTTTGTGAAAGATAAACCCCTGCTCTCCATTTTTATCAAACCCTGAAATTGTAACTTTATATCGAAAAAAAAAAAAACATTCTTAACCCTTAGGATCCATGCCTGAAGTGCAACAAATGGCAAATCATTGTCATACAGCCAAATAACTTCTTATATGGAAGTTCCTCTGGTTTGTGTTGATGCTTGAGGTGTCAGAAGTCATACTGAGCTTTGTTTGGTTATTGTTATAATAATATAAACATGTAATAATAATTTTTAAATTTAAAATTGTTTTAATAATAATTTAAAAAGGGCGTCACATGCAAAACCCTTGAAAGAACAAAAATGCCTGAATTTAATTTATTTTAGGTCTTAGAAACAAAAGAAAAAAGATCTTTAAACCCAAAGTAAGTTTCTGCCTACAAGTGGGTGTGGAAAACCTGCAGAGGGAGGGGGTCTCGAGAGCAGCCAGGCAGCTGCGCGGCAGGTGAAAGAGCAGCAAACGACGAGCATGTTGGAGAGCAAACACTGGTTTTAGACCGTTTTACATCATTTTTATTTGTTGATGTCAGATTTTACTAATACACTCTGAGTTCTAAGGGTTAACTTTGCCAATTTGCAGACATTTTCCTACAAGTAATTTGGGACCATTTCTTCTGATCCATTCATCATTAATGGTCACAATATCAACGGGAGCTTACATTAAAAAAAACTGAGAGAGTGAGCAAAAGATATAGAGGGAGAAAGACTGGCGTCAAATTGTCAATATCTTCGTTACACACAGACTCACGGAAGGGAGGACACTACATGTAATCACAAGGACCCTGGCTGGCAGGGCTGTTGTGTGATAGAAAAGAGATCGATTACAATAGGGACTATCTTCCCCTAACATTGGGAGGAAATGAAAAAGACAGATTCTGTTACTCTTTTAATCCTCTCAGTGACCCAGTGAGCCCAGGTTTCACATAAAGGGCCAAAACACAATAATATGTGACTGCTCCTTGAACATGGTAGCTCTGTGACCTTGACCCTGACCAAGAGCAGGGCTAGTAAAGACCAGTGACAGTTCTACTGTGCATAAAAAGACATAAAAAAACATATAAAAACAATTAATAAACAAACATTATATGGACAGAAGTATTGGGACAGACGTCTTAATTATTAAATTCAGGTGGCCCTTTAGATACAGTGAAGAGAAATCTTAATGCTTCAGCATACCAAGACATTTTGGACACTGCCATGTTTGTGGACACAGTGGGGAAGGCCCTTTTTTATTCCAGCATGACTGTGTCCCAGTGCACAAAGCAAGGGCCATAAAGACATGGTTGGATGAGTTCAGTAAGGAAGAACTTGACTAGCCTGCACAGAGCCCTGACCTCAACCCCATCCAGCACCTTTAGGATGAACTGGAGAGGAGATTGTGAGCCAGGCCTTCTCGTCTGTCTGACCTCATAAATACTCTACAAAATGAATAGGCACAAATTCCCAAAGAAACACTTCAAAATCTTGTGGAAAGTCTTCCAAGAAGAGTGGAAGCTGTTATAGCTGCAAAGGGGGGCCCAACTCCAAATTAAAGTCCCTTTTGGTGCAATGGTCAAGCATCCCAATACTTTTGTCCATACAGTGTATGTGCATCTACTAAAGTGTATCTACTTTAATTTGTCCTCTCTGCAGAGGAAACAACCTTGTTAGCAGTGCTGTGCCTGAACGCGTTCAATGAACGGCGTTAATTGAACACGCAGTTCACGCTCTACATTCACAGGAAAGTGACGGGAAGTTCAGATCTTTTCAGAGAGCCGGCTCTTGTGGCACGGCTCCCAAAGAAGAGCCAGTTCTTTCGGCTCCCAAACAGCTCTTAGTTTATTATCATCATCTGTAGC
>JBBPCY010048831.1:0-13097 GCA_037974405.1 Brachyalestes nurse
GTTTTGTGGAATACGGTTTTAGACTGTAGCATTTATACGGTATTTTACTGTTACGTTTACGGACATTTTTTACAGTGCCATCTTATTACTATATATATACTAATGCTTAATAAAGCAGCCACAGTTTTTCAGGATGGTACTTGATGTACATTTAGGGTTTTTTAAAATCTTTTTTAGGGAATCAAATAAACTTTTGCTGGGTGTATACTTAAAGCAGCCACAGTTAATGAGGGTATTTCTGAAGGTGTTGATTGTAAAGTGTACCTGATGTCTGATCTTCAGTGCAAGAATGGTCTGTTACATACGCTTTTGGCGGGGGAGGGGAATGGAAACAGTCCTGCTAAGGTAAATTATGATTTGACTAAAAAGGCATTGCCACACCCCAAACATCACATTTGTCGCAGAAGATACTCATCTCTTGCACATAAGCAGGAAATTCACCTGTTCTCCAAAACCACACTGTTTGTTTGTGTAGAAGCTCATTGGTTGCCTGTCAAGATTGCATTCCCCGACCTCCAACGGAAGACAAACATGCAAATAAACAATATTTAGCCTACTGAGAGAGGAAAACACCAGCAAATGCAAAAAGGGAAGCCTGATGGTAGGTTAAGAAAGAAAAAGATTATTTTCCATGGAGAGAAAAATACAAAATCTTTTTGCAAGTGAGTACTTCTTTAACCTCAAAAGAATTTACAGGTAAATGAAATGTATACATACAGCTTAAGAATCTGATTCTGAGCATCAGGTTGTGTTTGATGCTTGTTTTTGCTTTGAAATTTAGCTGTTATTCTTCCAGTAATAAGGATAGGTCTGGTGGAAAGATGTTTATCATGTCTATTTTAACGTTTCAGTCATTGACAGTGTTCTCTTAGTGTTCATTTTAATGTTATTGCGGGTAGTTTTAATAGTTAATTAGGGTTCAATTTGAGGAACCAGAATTATTATATCATATGTGATAAATTGGTCTGTATTCTACTATTTCTACTATTACCACTGCTTAAAGTGAACTACTACTTAAAGTGGTGGTTTTGGGGGCAAATGTGCATCTGATGGATGGGTCATAGCCTGTATAGGGGGTGCTGAAAGGTCTTATACTGGATGGGAAACTGCTGGAAGAGTGACTCAGTGTTGAGTGTCTTTCCTGCTGTGAATCAGAATCGGAAAACTTTATTTATCCCGGAGGAAATTGCTTAAAACTATTTATTCAGATTGTAATCCTTTAAATAGTGTAGGAAAATAATGTTTTAAGATTAAGTTACTCATAATCTAGCTTTTACTGTAGCAAATGATGACTCACCAGTTTAATTAGATGTGGGCGTAGCTCAGGTGTGCATCTGACCAATTAGAACACACCTGTGTTCTCTGAAGGTTATCACAGAAGACAATCCTGTTGAACCCATGCATGTAACAAGCAGGAAATCCATCTGTTTTTCAAAACCACACTGTTTGTTTATGGAAGCTGATTGGCCAGCCAGGCTTACATTCCCCGGCCTCTAATGGAAGACACCATTCACTAAAGGTTACAGATACCAACAATTTTGCTTGTTTTAATACACATTTTTAAGGGGGGTGTATTTGCACAGGAACATCTTGTTTTAGTGCCTATTTTAACACCTTTTATCTGAAGCCTCTGAAGTACAGACAGTTTCTCTATAACTGCTACTCAGAGAACAAGAGAACGTTATAAAGCTTTTAGTCCATCTTTGACATGTATGTGAAGACGTTCATTCTGGGTCTGTTTTTTTTTGCATTGTGTTTGAGCTGCTGTGGATCTTTTGTGATTCATAAACATGAATCCGAGTTTAGCAACGTCAGCAAATGTAAATTTGGGCAAATTTGTTAGAGAAGTTGTGTACTCTCTGTGCTCCATTTTCTCTGATCCCCTGTTTTCTAATGCATTGACGCTTGACCGCAACTAAGTTTACCCTACGATAACGCATTTCCGGTTTTCGTGAAAAAGGTCGTTGCTATTTTCACAGTCCCACAGGGCATCACAGTGGGACATCACGACATCACATTTCTATCCCACTTGTTTGTTATTAGGTTGCTTATGTAGTTGGCTTGTTTGACTATGAATAGGGTTTTCATGTTGCTTCTTTCTTGTTATGGTCCTTTTACAATAGGGTTAAGTTGGTATGTTTGCATTACCACAAAAAAAAAACCAAAAAAAAAAAAATGAAAGTGGCGAGCCAGTAGTTCATATAGCAAATACATTTTAATTGATTATATTTGAGTCAAGAAGAATTAGAGTAAATATCACAGCTCTTTTCAGCACAATTATTGCATATTCTACGTGGCAAATGTTTCCGAAAAAAAATGAATACACTAAAAGCTGCTAACACACTCCACTTGACCAACTTGACGTGTAAGTGTTTTTTCTCCAACAGGGGTCACTGTGGTCCTACTAATAACCATCCCAAACTGCAGCGCTGCAGATTTAAGTGAGTAAACCTGACAAACTATCGATTCGTTCAATGATCCTGGAGTCTATCCCAGCATGGAAAACCCCCCTGAACAAGTCACCACTGCAGAGCAGATACACACAGGGGCAATTTAGTATCTCTATTTCACCTGAGATGCCTGTCTTTGGACTATGAGAAAAGCTTTGTAAACACTACAAACACCAGACTACTAAAATTACATGGCAATATTTTTCTATTTGAATTAATTAGTTTGGTTTTGTGTATATATTTCACCAAACAGTTACTGACCTGTGATGCAAATTACACAGTTAAGGAGAGAAATTAACAGAACAGACAACAGAACAGAAAAAAGAAATGAACCAAATTGTATTAGTTTAGACAGGCGTAACCATTGATTGTGCTCCAGTTTGGAAAATCTTTGCACGTTTTCACTATTGATGTATATTTTATTGCTTTCAGCAACTGTTGCCCGTAATGATCCCTGCAACAACTACACTTCTCTGGACCAACCTTGGAGAGGAACTAATGCTACTGGACTGTGGATCTGTGACTACATCTTCAATGGGAACAGCTGGTACCGGCTGCTGTATTATGGGATGAGTGTCCGTATGCCTGAGAAATGTATTGGTCGAGCCATTTGTGGTACTAATGTTGCTCTGTGGCTCAGTGGTTCTCACCCTCGGATAGAGGATGGAATAGTCACCCGCGGAGTCTGTGGAAGTTCAGGAAGTGACTGCTGTTACTTTACTTACAATCCAATTCGAGTCAAAGCGTGCCCAGGAAACTATTATGTCTATGAGTTTGTGAGACCCATCACCTGCTATGCAGCTTACTGTGCAGGTGATTATTTTACTGCTTTCTAGAGATTTGTTTACCAGTGTTTAGTCAGGCTTCCATTTGGTTAATATGCTCCCTTATATTTGAGCAGTCAATGTCTGGTGGAATTACCACAGCCATTAGCAGTAAATGGCAAAAGGAACTCTCGTGTTTTTTTTTTTTAATGTAGAGACAGCAGTAGGCACTGTAATCTTTAAATGTTCAGAATAAAATCTGCACTAGAAAAAGATAAGATGCATTTAATGTAGATGTGTCTAATACAGATCTGTTTTTCTAAAACTGTACTGTAGTTGCCATACTGTTTCTTGTACTGTAGCAAATGAAAATAGATACTACAGCATGCCAGGCTGTTTCTAAATTGATTGTATTGCAGTATAGTACAATGTGTTAAACTATGCCATACAATTTCACTATTTGTCATACTATACCATAGCATAACATATACTATACTATGACATATCATTTCACTATGTTGTACAATACTATGCTCAACTGTTTCAATATGTTATATTGTAGTATAGCATAACATATTCTGCACAATACAATACTGTTTTACTATATAGTGAACAGGCGAGTGTGTTTTTTTGATTGATTTTCACTTGCTGTTTCTGTAGATGTGAATGTCATCACTCCAAACATCGGCTTGAACACTGTGACCACCACTGCAGCATCAAGTGTAAACACTAGTAGGTTTTTTTTTTTTTTTTAATCTGTATTATAAATAGTCTCAATGTTACAATGGTGCCCAACATGAAAGTTTTAGAGCTGGGCAATATGATGATCACATACACAGTTTTAAATGCAAAATGTGTTGCAAAATTTTACTTTGAGATGGTGCAATAACCAATAACTATAAATAGAATAACATGACAACTATAAACAAAAATACCCCTTTTATAACAATATATACCGACTATAGACTAAATGTAAATGTATAGACTAAAACTAAATGCAAACACTATTTGCTGTATTTATATTTATATAATTTAACAAGAACAATAGTATACAAGCCTGTTAACTGTTAAGTCTCTTGATTTCTGTACAAGGAAAGTACGGCAAAACAATTTACCATACGGTAGATGGTGTGTGTCACAAGGGACATATTTAAATTTGAAAAAATAATAACAAAGATTCAAAGCGTTTATTGTCACATGTACAGAAAAATAGCATTTATCTGTTTCTTTGCTGTCCACACACAAATGCCGAGTAAGGTTAAGAGTTAATAAAAATAAATAAATAAATAAAAATAAAAAACATATATAAAAAAAATAAAACAATATAAAAAATACAAATAAGTAAGTAAGTGAAGACAAGTGTGATGTGCCGATGTAGATACATATAAAGTGCATTTGCAATAAAAGAAATGTGCAGAGGAGCAGAAAAAATTAAAATATGGGGTAGATGAATGTGCAAAAATGAGCTTAATGTGCAAAGTGAGCTGGTGTGGAAAATTACAGCCGAGATATGTCAGCTGTTCAGGAGTCTGATGGCAGTGGGGAAGAAGGAGTTGTTGAGTCGGGATGTTCTAGATTTCTTCTGAACCTTCGTCCTGAGAGCAGGAGTGTGAACAGTCCATGTTGGGGGTGTGTAGGGTCTGTGATGGAGGCAGCTCTCCTCTGGACTGCAGTGGTAGATGCTCTGCAGAGAGGGCAGCGTACCGCGACGTACATTCTCACGGGAGCCCAAACCAATGCGTGAGCACGTTTCTGCTTGTTTTTGTAAATGGGTGTCACCTAGTGGCAAATCTGTGGTACTATGGCTTCCCTTTTGTATACAGTACTGGCATGAATGTCGCGGTCTTTATCTATTTTTCAATCATCACTGATTCCAGCCATGCCCGCTGTATGGGATGGTCATCTAGACAAGTACAGTTTCTTTACACTGTGGTTCAACAAGTAAAGCGTTTTTATTTAAAAAACGTTTATTTAAAAAATGTGTTTTTATTTAAATTAAAGCGCAATTCGCAGCGAATGCAAAATGTAATCCGAGCGATGGACTGCACGCACATTGCTATAAAGGCGCCTTTAGAGAAGGAATTTGCTCATGTTAATATAAACCATTTTCGTTATATTAATGTGCAAATCATTTGTGATGCATCTCATTAGTGTTTTGGTGAGATGGCTTGGCTCAACCCATGATTTGTTTATTCTCAGAAATAGTAGTGTTGGAGCCTATCCCCAGTCTATCCCCAGTGTGAATCCCCTTAATCCTAAACACAAGGCATTAATTCAGGAGGTTCTAAATCTTTAGATGGGTATGTTTTTGTAAATATTGATTTTATTAATATTAAGACTGAGCAAAAGGTTGTATGATATCATGTGCAAAGATATATGTTTGGTATTTGGCATTTCTATTTGGTTTTGCCACCTGTAGTCTCAAATAAATAAACAGTAAAAATGTCTTGTTTCGTAAATATATTTCATTTTTAAATAGAGATTGGTGTTATTCATCTTTTTTCTTGAAGCATTTATTATAAATTAAAATAACATATCAATTTAACTTTATGAAAATATCATGTTCAATTTAAATATAAATATGTGTTAAAATTACACAATAAAAGTATGTTAATTTTACACATTTGTTTTATGCTACAACTGCTTAATTAAATTAGATGGAAATATGTGTCATATAAAAATAATTAAATCTGACAATTTTTTTAAATTTTGTTTTTTGTTTTAGGGGCAAATTATATATATATATATTCAGTAGCTTTACTGCCCATAATCAGCCATAATCAGCCTTAATCTGTGCACTTTTAATCTCAATTGTCCTTAACTTCCTGGAAATTAAGATCAAAATTAAGGTAATTTTAAGTGGAAAAATTAAGGGGTTTGATGTTTGGAGGTCTGTCCACAGAGAGTGTGTGTTTTGTGCAGGCATGCAGGCATTGTGGTCACCTGCCGGCAAAATTCCCATTATAAGTGTGTCCCCAATAATTGCAGCAAAGGTGTGAGCCCTGGAACTCCGCTACCTCCTTCAGTGGTGTTAAGACTCTTACAGTGAGCCGCTACTGGTATTTCACGTCGACTTTAACACCATTTCCTTTTAATTTCGGGCATGGTGCGACTTTCCGAAATTCCTCCGCACCACGCTGTGCCACTCCACCAAACAGATTTTTTTCATGCGTCAACTTCAGTAAACAAGATGCTAATTTTACCTTTTTTTCTGCGTGCCCTTGCCATTGTTTTTTTTTTTTTAAACAAAACCCTGAATAAAGGTATTTAACTTGATTTGCATATTCAAATATGTAAAATTATGGGAGGAGTCGGGGCGTGACTGTGGGTCGGGCCATGTGTGTACAATTTCAGGTTGATTGGGATTTATAAAGAGAAAGTGCGTAGAACATTGCTTACGAACAGTTTTGTGCATCTGGATTTTTTGCGGCGTACGCACATATCTAGTTTTGTCTGTACGCTATGTTTTAGTGTGAATTCTGCGCATGGCGTTATACATGAGGCCCCTGGTGATTTGCTGAGTTTGTCGAGGTTTGGTGTTTTCAGCTGTAAAAGTGGAAACAGACAGGAATAACTCACTAGTCTCTCCTTTTTAAAAGAGGTTTTATCTCTGATATGAACCCTTCGCTGGCTGTGGTCCTGTGGCGTGGATGAACAGAGGGAATATTAGAACAGGATTCGTTTTCATTTGGGTTTTCTTTGTGCCTTTGTGGTGCGAATGTTCACCGCTTGTAGAAACGTGGGGCTCTCACGGACCCTCCTGGAATTCTGGAGAGATGTTTCAGCACATCAGCTGACAGACCATCAGTGTTTATCAAGCTTGGGAATTACCAAATGTCATAAAATAAACAAAAGCATACCTTTCCCATTCACTGCTGCAGTCCCTTTCTCTGAATAACTGTAATCCGTTTCCAGCGTGGAACTGGTTTGGACTGTAGAAATCGCAGCCCCTGATTCTGTTCACCATCACTGTTACGAAATGATCAAGTTTCTCTACAGTGAGTCATTTCAGACCAAACCGCCTCCGGGTGACTAGTGTGCAAACACTGAATTCTGAGGAAAACTGGTGGACTTCTCCCTCACCAGTCACTGTGCACACTTCAGCTCTGGGCTAGGAGACACATCACTGTCTGTTAAAGGAATATCATTCATTTTTTAAATAAATAATTGTCCTGTGTGTGTGTGTGTGTGTTCTGGGCATGCTCTGTTTGTGCACTGGGGTATTGCCTTGGCTGCCATGCCGGCCCAACTGTGCTCCAGATGCTGGTGCCTTAAGTCATCCAGACTCCAGACTCCAGACGTTACACTTTCCCCACAGAGCACAACACGCTTCTCTCCCAGGAGGGGCGTCCGCTGGGAGACAGTGATCTAGGGTCAGATCTCTCAGTCTTTTCAGTATTTAAACCGAATGTCTCGCCAGAGATCCATTTCTGCAGAGACGCTCTCGGGTGCAGTGGGGGCTCTGCGCCGCAGCTGAACTCTCTCAGTATTACAAACACCAATATCGCAGCAGACCCACACACAATATTTCATTGTTAGAAATCAATAAATTCAGTTCAATTTAAAGCGGATGCTAGTTTTCCGCTGGCGTCTGGTCCGAGGTGGAGGGGAGGGGTAGAACATTAGCCGCTCCACTAAGTACCTTTTAAAGGAAAGGATGGACTTAAAGACTGCCAGCTAGATCTGATTTTAATCATCTCTTCTGTGTATGAACATCGTCGGCAGGAGCGCAGGAGCTGCGTGTGATAGCATGCAGGGAGAATGAGATCATGTGTAGACGCGTGTTGTGGATATTAGGGATATCGGAGAGGTTTAAACTTGTTTTGGGCACGCTGAATCAAATCAAACTGACACGCTTTCACCTTTACTTCAGAAGTTCTTGCTCAAAACAGGTCTGCTGTCTGGAATCTGCTTCTTTAGTTTCATTCTATAGCTGTTCCTGCTGAATCGTTTCAGACGGTGCCTGTTATCGATTAGTTCAACACCAGTCTTGGTCTGACATTAATTCCAGAATATCAACATTTTATCATCCGGTGCTCACAGAGTGAAAAGAATCTGCAGTGAAGAAACCGGCGGGTGTGCAGTCGGTGCTGAAACTGGAGGAAACTGAGGGTTTTACACACTTTACACACTGAAAACATTCCTCTGGGTCAACAAATGGCTCATATCTAATAGAAACATGTCTGTCTGCACTCGTAGTCTCGTAGTTTTTATTAAATAATTGTGTTTGTTCTGCATCCTGTTTGATTTCCTGAGCTGATGAGCTGCTTTATTTGATTCCACTGGATAAATGGATGTTCTGATTCAGTTAAAGAAGGCGGGGCTGTTCTAAAGCATTACTGCCTTCATTCTTTACAGGAGCTGAATCTGTACCGCACACTTCATTACCACACACAGCATGTCCAACACACCTCCCTGAACTCACTCACAGTAGGACCCACTGGTCGGGTTCTGTAGAGTGCTGTGGGTTTAAGGGGAGGGGCTAAACTGGTGAAGGGGCGGGACTTAACTGGTGAAGGGGCGGGGCTTCCTGCCGTAGTCTGAATTGTCAGTATGATGTAAAATTAGTGAAGGATGATTTTGGCTTTTTTCCCTCCACAAGCGCATATTGTCATCGCACATTTTATTTAAAACAGTGAAGAGAATAGTTTTCTGTGGTGCGTTCTCTTTGCTGCTCTCCTCTCTTAGATGAACTGGTGAGCATGTCCTGCTATCAGATGGAGTCAGAGGAGAGATGAAAGTCGGGAGAGAGGGGACTGTGTAGCTTTTGTGTTCTTTGTGTTGCCTGTATTTGCAGCACAGAGGCAGTCAGCCATGAACAAATATTCAAACTTGTCTGCTTTGCGACAGAACAAACACTTCCTTATCAGTGAATGCCTCTCGCCGCTGTTTCCTTGGGCGTTCGCCTCTCAGAGTCTGGGAGAAAGGGCCTGGAAAATGAGTCAGAGTGTAATCAGGCATGAGGTCATGTGTGCTGAAGTGGTGTCGCTTCCTTCACCTCCCTTTACGACATGTGATCATTACCAGCCCAGACTCACTCTTTCCTCTCCCCGCAGAGCCACCATGTCTGAGCGCTTTGACTGCTTCTACTGCCGCGAAGACCTCGGCGGCAAGAAGTTCATCAAAAACAACGAGAAGCCGGTCTGCGTTCGCTGCTTCGACAAGTTCTGCGCCAACACCTGCAGCGACTGTCGGCGACCGATCGGCACAGACTCCAAGGTGCTCCTCCTTTACAGCACTACAGAACCAAACCCTGCACTGGGAAGAGGTCCAGGTTCACTAACAATAAAACAAGTCCTGCTGGGGGACGCTGACACTTGAAGAAGGCCTCTGTAAAAACAACTAATTTACAATAAGATACGATATATGTTCTGCAGGTAGTTATTGCACTTGTCATTTCGGGATTATTTATTATTTTTACCTTTAATGTGTCTTTACAAGTAAAAGCATCTTCGTCTGTGAAGTATTTATACCTGTAAGGCATCTTAGCACTAAGTTATATTTAGTCTTAATTTGTCGGTCTGGCCTGTCTGTACTTGAACTTTTTCTCACTGGTAGACCTTCCTTTAATCTGTAAGCCATCTTTGCCCTCTGTTAGTCATGTTTAGCTGCAAGGCGTCTTCAGGGCGGCCTCAGCTGTAAACCGTCTTTACCTGTACAGTGTCTTTACCTTTAAGGTGTCCAGTAGGTTTTTCACCTGTGAGTTTCCGTTACCTGTAAGTCTCTCCCTGCAGGAGCTCCATCATAAGGGCCGTTACTGGCATGAGGACTGTTTCCGCTGCTCTAAGTGCTATAAGAATCTGGCCAAGGAGTCGTTCAGCACGAAGGATGACAAGATCCTGTGCGGTAAATGTGGCTCGCGTGAGGACGCCCCCCGCTGCCACACCTGCTACAAACCCATCCTGGCAGGTAGAATCCTGTACTACTGCCACATTCACTAAAACACTGGTAACAACATTCAGAAAACATTTGATTTAATGATATTCGAATCAGTCTTTCCAACCTAAACACATAAAAATGTTTAGATCTAAATAATTGTGATCAGAGAGTGGATAAAGATTTTAGGAGGATGCTCTGTTTTGAATGGACTCCGGTGTTGGAGGGGGACGAGGTCTCTTATAGTTTTCTTTCGGGGTCTAAACTGAAACAGTGTGTTAAACTAACCCCCCTGTCCTTCAGCCAGGCTCTCTCTCTCTCTCTCTCACTAAAACAGGACTGAATTCTTTAACAAAATTCACATTTTATCAGCTACACAAATTTTTCCTGATCACAAAAACCAAGTGCATGCACGCAGACCACCTGTATGATTGGTCTAATTTAACTAGATCAGAGCAGCGCTGGAAAGTGATAACCTTTTTGAATTTTTTAACCGTCACATGTTGTCTGTGGCAGAATATTGTGGTATGTATTGCATATCGTGAAAAAAGTCTTTAATTATTGTGATACAGTATATTTCCCACATTGCCCTCCCACAAGCACATTCCACTGGAACCTGTTAAACTACAGAAAATAAAACCTGCATTTTACCTCACGTTAGGTTAAGCCTTGCACTCTGCTATAATCAGTGTCACATCACACTGGATTATAATACAGTTCAAACCAGACAGTATGTATTAATGAGCCCTACACTCTGAACGAGCTCAGTTCTTTTAATCCTGCAGCCTTACTGTGAGTCCAGATCGCTGCAGGCTCTAATCTGAATTCTGATCCGGATGTGTTTGTTTCTGCTGCGTCTGCGCCGCAGGTACAGAGAGTGTGGAGTATAAAGGAAACTCGTTTCATGATGAGTGCTTCACCTGTTATCAGTGTAAAAAACCCATCGGCTCCCAGAGCTTCCTGAGCAAAAATGACAACATCTACTGCAGCTCCTGCCATGAGAAGAAGTTCGCCAAGCTCTGCGCTGGCTGCAAGAAGGTGAGGGATCACCGTAACACACCCCCTCCACTTCTACTGCTTTCATAGTTTCATGAATTGTCAGGGGACATAGAATAATTCATAGTGGATACAGAATAAGTTATAGTGGATACAGAATAAGTTATAGTGGATACAGAATAAGTTATAGTGGATACAGAATAATTCATAGTGGATACAGAATAATTCATAGTGGATACAGAATAAGTTATAGTGGATACAGAATAATTTATAGTGGATACAGAATAAGTCGTGGTATACAGTAATCCCCAGTTTTATGCAGATCATGAGTCGTGGATTCAGTCACATGCAGATTTTTTTGGAGAACTGAACTCCCGCGGAAATCCCCACAATAACGCGGAAACTGCAAACATCCTCCGCCTTCTTTTGCTTTTTTGTGGCAATAAATATATTTTTCTGGATGTTTTCACACGAGGGGATCCATTCACCTCGCCACGGTGTCCCAATACTTTTGTCCCACAACCTTCCGAGTTGCATATCTCTGCAGGGAATTTAAATTAAAAGAGACGAATACAGGTTTACCTTTACATTTTCTTTAAGGGTAATGCATTAAACTGAGTTTAAAATGAAATTAACGTGTTCTGGGAGGATGTTTAGGGGCATATTTAGGGTTCACATGATAAAAATAGGCATTTTTATTACCAAACCACAACAACATGGTTTTTCATATACGTGGATGCTCTTGGAACGTAACCCCTGTGAAGAGCGAGGGATTACTGTATACAGAGTAATTCATACTGAAGAGTATATACTGAATACCTCAGGAGTCAATGCATAGTTCATAGCAGATAGTGAGAAATTGATAGTACATTCTAAATGATGTGTAGTGGATACTGGACCCTGAGAAATTCATAGTGAGTACTGAAGAGTTTATCGTGGATGTTGAATAATTCATAGTAGTTAGTCATTCATAATGGATACTGAGTAATTCCTACTGGACAATAGGGGTGTTGAAATTATTCACATAATCGATGCATCGCGATGCAGACGTGGACGATGATGTATCGATGCAGTCGCAGGACATAATCGATTATATAATAATGGCATTGCTTGATTTTAAAAATCTAGTTAAAAAGTAGCACTGCAGAGTGTTTTGTTTTTGAAGACTGACCATTTTCACTGAAGATGTAGACTAGGCCTATGCTACTTATTTTGGTTACAATTTATTGCTATGGGCACAATTTCTGTTTACGTTTTGAGGAGCTATGTCAATATTCTTTATTTCTATTTACAATTTAGTGTAATGGTCAAAATTTTTGTTCACATTTTCGTTTTTTTTTTTTTATAAAAATGGGAGCTTACATCTCACTGCTTGTGTTTGAAAACAGAAAAATGTGAAGTAATGTATAAAATTGATGGGATGCATCGTGATACATCGAGATATCGAATCGAATCAAATCGTAATCAATTGAATCGTGAGGCCAGTGAAGGTTCACACCTTTACTGGACAATGTAAAATTTATGGTGAATATTGAATGAGACACAAGATGCTCAATAATAAGTATTAATATTAATAACTGGATAACAGTCCTGCAGCTTAAGGTGTTAAAATGCTTGACAGAATACTATTCTTTCTTTTTCTGTTTCTTTGTGTGTGTGAGTGTATGATGTGTGTGTCTGTATGAGTGTGTGTGTGTGTGTGTGTGTGTGTGTGTGTGTGTGTGTGTGTGTGTGAGTGTATAATCCGTGTGTGTGTGCATGTATAGTGTGTATCTGTGTGAGTGTATGATCTGTGCTGACCCGTGTGTGTGTGTGTCTGTATGAGTGTGTGTGAGTGTATGATCTGTGCTGACCCGTGTGTGTGTCTGTGTGTGTGTGTATGAGTGTGTTTGTGACTGTGTGATCTGTGCTGACCCGTGTGTGTGTGTGTGTGTATATGATCTGTGCTGACCCGTGTGTGTGTGTGTGTGTGTGATCTGTGCTGACCCGTGTGTGTGTGTGTAAGTGTGTG